>JBBMJY010000016.1:6947645-6976925 GCA_037833715.1 Toxotes lorentzi | reverse complement strand
CCCTTCCCCCCCCCCTCCCCCCCCCCCCCCCCCCCCCCCCCCCCCCCCCCCCCCCCCCCCCCCCCCCCCCCCCCCCCTTCCTCTGCTGACACACTACTGCGCATGATCCACTGTCAATCACCAGTCAAATCTCACATCAAAGCCTGCCAGATAACAGCAGCAAAATGGATAAACTGGGTGAGTCACAGCCCACCCACCGTCTACATCACCTGAGTCAGAAGCCCTCGGGCGCGCACACACACACACGCACGCGCAAGCGAGCGCGCACATACATTCAAAGTCAAAACAGCCTAAATGTCCTCAGTTGCCAGAATCGAACATGTCACCAAACTTTCTCAACACGTCCCAGAACTAAGACACAGAATATCCCACGATTTCACATTGTTCGTGCGTGATCGAGCATCTTCTGTATTATTTGGAAGCGCGGCAGTCTGCCGTTTTTGGCAAAGATGCCTCTGGTTTATGAGAACAGTGTTTGCTGTAAAAGATGACGATTTTTAAAAAAAAAAATATATATATATATATCTCGCCACCATCTAGAGCGTGACGGCGAGCGGCAGACCGCTGCACGTTGTGCGCTACATTCATCCATAACGCAGCTCCAAGATATGCAAAAATATGCGCCCGGGCACCTACTCACATCGCGGCACGACACAGAACTTGGAGTAGAAAGCAAACCGACACTTAACTGCACACATGAAAAACAAGACGAACTGCTTTTATAGCTGCAATAAACACATGTCAGAAGATGCAGAAAAAGTCTATACACTTACTATATACCCAGGCGGTAGAATGCAAGCCCCGGTAACTGTAATTAAAATAGAAGAATGGAAAAATGAAGGATACGCTTGTTTAATTTTTCCTTATTAATAATAATTATAATAATAGTAAACTGTGTGCAGTAGCTTCATGCATTCTAAATCATTAAGCTTTCTGATATCGAAATGTCCACTTACCGGGGCTGTCCGAATAAATTCCTTAGGAAATTCCAGAGGAGTCCCTTCTTTCTTCTCTCAAAGTCAGAAAACAGCAATGCTTTTCTTATTCCAAAAACAGGCCCGTGGTTGAACTGAAAGAGAGAAGAGACCAAAACAGCCACAACAAATTCCATTAGAACCGGGAGTCCCCCCCACCACCACCACTACCACCACCACCACCCAAAAAGTGTTGACATAACATCTGTGAAGAGCAGCAAACAAAAAAGGCAACTCGTAATAAATTGGCGGAATGGACAGTTTGTACCTGCTCTCTTTATCACTGTCGACAAAGACAATGAGAGCGGCAATAAGACAGGCAGAAAACTGAGAGAGCTGAGCTTTTTCTCAGGAAACGCAGCCCCAGCGTGCTGTCAGATTATACCAGCACACACACACATACACTTGCACACACACACATACACACACACGGCTCCCGGCGACGGATGGAGAGAGAGAGGGGGGAAAGGAAGAGACCGGAGACATGGGATGCTGCGCTCTAAGCTGCACTTCTCAGTCCAGCCGCTTGATGGCCAGCAAGAGGAGCAGCTGACACCGGGATGTTTCCCACCATGCCACATTTAACAGCCAAATGCCCCGCAGTAAGATGCTGAAGACCGACATCCTCATCGTGATTACATCTAAAAAATCTTACCATTAACACAATCTGAGCCAACATTACAGTTGCTTCCATTATCATTATTTATTATTGCTATCAGTGCTGCACCTGGCAGCTTGCACCTGGACAGATCTAAATGGCAGTTCAGTTGCCTACATTTACTCAAGTACTGTGCTTAAATATCAGTGTGAGGTACTTCTGCTTTATACTTGAGTATTTCTATTTGATAATACTTTATATTTCTACTTCACTAAATTTCACAGGGATATATTCTACTTTTAAATTGTTACATAATATGAGCTGTTACAGACTGAAACTGAAAAATACATTAATAATAATATATAGTGTAATACTCCCGGGGGCAAGTTAATTTATCTAAAAATGCTTGTGGACTTTCACTTAAGTGACTCTTTCAGTGCAGGACATTTACTTGCAACTATGAGTATTTTTATATTGCAGTAATTACTTTTATTTAGTAAAGAGACTGAATACTTTCTCCACCAATGAAACCATGCAAGAACCTGGAGGGATGTTTACTTGTCATAGCAGGAGAATCACAGATATAGCTAATAACATGTCACCAATGTCTCAGTTCTTCTAAATGTTCAAAACTAGACCAACATGAACTGGCTCACCTAAATATTATTAATTACACCTGTGCGTGACAGGTCAAAATGTTGTGAATGTGGTGAATTATTATTAATATTATTATTACAGAAACTGAAATATAGGCAAAATGTGTTTGCCTATATTCTGGTTTCAGGATCCTGGTGTTGTTCACATTGCCATGGCTTACTGGAACACTTGAATATGATGGAGTAATCGTTAAGTTTATTAGTAACACCTGTGCTTTCCCCAACATGAATCACAACGTCTGCTGTGAAAAAGGCCTACTGGATCAGGATTATGACCCAAACTAATGATAATGTTGTATAGTGTACTGTACATTGAACATACTCAGCATATTAGTATTTGAAATACACTGAGCATCTGGATAAACAGTGGAGATGTGCTGCAGCATTGGTAAGATAAGTTTCTCAGGGCATGATTGTGCTTGTTTTTTTGGCCATGAAACTGGGTTAGCAGTGGAATCCATTGTAACTCGTGAATCTGAGCGGACTACAGCTGTTGTTTTCTGTGAATGACTACAAAGTTTTCAGAGCCTTTTCAGAACCTTTCAAGCAGGCAGGCAGTGATTGTTTGATACTGAAAATGCAGGTGTTAGTTTGAGTGTTTCTGTAAGGTGATCCATACAGGTGTCAGCCGGTGGTAGAGAAGACATGCTAAGTGCATTGTGTGCATAAAATACAAGGAGAATACACCAAAACAAATTTAGATATGCAACATGTAAAATAAACACTTTGAATAGTCAGGTAAGTTTATAATTTAGTCAGTTGCATCAGTTCAATGTATGATACCCAGCCGAATACATTTATCACAGTGATTTTGACATTAAAAGATTCATAATATCACTATTAAAATCATAATGAGCTAACAAATCACTTTTAAAGATGAACAGTCATTACAGATATAAGATGGAATAAATGTTTGTCCTAATTGGACCAGTTTCTTTGAGTGCAGTTGCAACAGAAAAGTGGTAGACTCTTTTTAAGCATAGTGTTGTTGGCATTGGAGCTTTACAGCCTCACAGAGCCTCTATACATTATTCTTGTTAGCCTTTGAATAAATACATACAATGTCTTTAAGTGTAAGTAATTATCCAAATTCTCCAGAACAACCTTGCAGTCAAGACCAACAGCCTTTTTGGCATCAGTAGTTCCATCTAATGTGTGGGTAACATTGTAGAATTGTAAAGCCTTCTCATTCATCATGGGCTATTTTCAGGTAGATAAACAGTCTCACGGCTTAAAAGCTTGAAATACCCATCCAGGCTATTAGTAATTGGTAAGCAATGTGGTGTGAGGCAGGACTTCCAGTGAGGACACATCCAACTTCTCAGGTGAAAAATTGGAGAGATAATTAACATCCTCATTGAAAAAAATAGGCTTCATTGCAAGTTCCTAAGTCGGTTACTATATCTTGTCTCCCACGTGCATTAGATTTTTGCCAGGTTTATAACAGTGATTGATTCAGACCAGAGGGAGGTTTGGTGATGACTCGTGTGAGATCTGTGCAGCAGGGCAAACAGTTGGGCTTCCATTAATGTTTCACCAAGCCCAATTTGTACCTATAATTATGCCATTTTAGGGCTACCCATGAGCTTAGGAGCAGCTGTCCACTGAGAGACAGTCCCTGTTGGGAGATGAGCATCTGAACACCAGGCAATGCTTCCCTTACGATAAAACAAGATCATGGAGATTAAAAATGAGACGGTGACTTGACTGAACTTCCTGCTGCCCCGAGGTGTTTGCTTTGGATCGGTCTTTCAGCAGACTTGACTGAAGAGGATAGCATTACAGTTTCTAATGCTGCTGTTACTGTGTTCTTGATGTGTAGAGGCGGACTATAATACCTTCCCCTAGTTTATGTGGGTAGTTTGTGATTGCATAGGTCAGTAGGCTCGGCACTCTGGGACTTAGATATCAAGTCGCGGGATTGCTGGAGCATCATGTGATAATGACCTGAGTTGAGAATATATTTGACTTTTTTAAAATGCAAATATAAGCTAAAAAGCTCACAAGCTAAAAAAAAAAATCAAAACATGATATAAAGTTGATAATATCAGGAACATTATTGGTTACCAAATAAAAGGTAACACAAACTATTTGCACAAAATACAAGAACTCTTTTGTCCAGCAAACACATAAAATAGGATAAGACACAATAACTATGAAAATAAAAATATAAAAACAGTAATAAGCAATAGGCATGCCTTATTAAAATAAAATAAGTATATGGTGGTAATATTGTGTTGGGAGGTGTGTCCAACTGGTGAAGTTTGTTTTGCTGCTGCAAACAAATGGAGGAGGATAGTTTCAGGAAACAAGCTGCAGATTCCATGTACGCCAGGTGGCAATTGACCCGTACTGACAAGATGCAGTGTGAGGTCAGCAGCAACCTTGCCAGCTCTCCTCTTCTTTGATTGATGGTAGTTCCCAGACAGCATTTCCTTCAACTCTGCCGTCTTACATACTGTCCTTCCTGTCAGGACGTTGGTAATCTGTAAACAGGTGTTTAAAGGAAAAGTTAGCTGAGTTAACTGACTGTGGAGCAATTGTCTGTTGAAGGAGGAGCTGAAATCCTCAACCGTGCATTGTGCATTATAGAGTGAGCATTGCCATGTAAGCAAAATATTGAGGATAATGAAGATGGCTGAAAATAGGTTTGAAACAGGGCAAGTTTCAGATGTTAAGTAAGTTCAGTAAGTTTTCTGACCATCCAGGTTTTCCTCTGAGAAAACTCAGTTATATCTTCTACAATTCCAATCTCAGCCTGCTTGCTTACTGCAAGTTGGGATGTTTGGACCTAAAATAAAAAACTGCTATACTTTCTACTTCAAAATAACCTTGGAATTACACCATTATGTCTCTGTCTTGCCTCATCTTACTCTCTCTCTCTCTCACACACACACACACACACACACACATATCCCACTCTGCAATGGGATTGTTTTGTCTGGAGTGCATGTGGCATGGTATTTTTTAGACATACTTTATTTATCTACAGTTATGCACATGGATAGATAAATGTCTTCTCTGTGCACAGAGTTTGTGAGAGTGATCACTGAAACTGTAAATGAGGAGGCAGGCAAATAGGTAAATTTTCCACTTTTATCATCGATTTTTTTTACACCTTTTCTCCTAGAAAACTATTTTACATTTTACAAACACTAAATTGTAAGACTGCAGTATTGTGTTATTGGTGTGATTAATGTCATAGTGTCAGATCATGCCTTGGCTTTGGGTGGTTGATGTAACCTTTGTATCTATCATCCAAGGTTGTACTCTCCATGTGGGAGAGCTGCATTACAAAAGTGTTCTTGACCTTTAGTGGATGTCTTGTGACTTGTGAATATTTCCCAAGAGCCTCAGTGGCACCTGTTGATTTACTATTGGATGATTTATACTCTTTACCAGTTCAGATGAGTGGCCATTTTTAGAAACAAAAGGAAAAGGAACATTACTTACATCTAACCATACTGTTATTCTTTGCTAATAAGGACTATTTTTTTGCCATTTTGCATGCACTGTTGACGTAACTGTGTGCTTATACATAGAATGTATTCTCACATAATTACATACTGTACCAATTCATTGACACTGGTGCACCTTTTTATACACAGTTGAAATATATTTGGAATTTTGTCACAAATTAATTTGGGGTTTGGGTTAAAGCTCCCTTACTGATAATAGATTTGAATCATCGTAATCTTTGTAACCTTTGGACCATACAGTACAGACAGTGACACTGAAGGCATCCTATTGAAAACACTGGTGAAACCTACGGAGGATGAACAAAATGGGATTCCTCTATTTGAGCCTTATTTTGACTCAGTTGTAGATTGGGCTAAAATATATAGCTGGAATTCTGCCAAGTATGCAATATAAATAAAAGTTGAGTGGGTGAAGCTGTGCTCAGTGCTTTGTATCTGATATTCACTTTGGTTCACACAGAAGTAATGTGATATTTTATGAGTCATTGTATTATTCTGGGAGACAGGAATTATTTGGAACATTCTCTTGCTCATACCTGTTTCAAGAGGCGCAGTTCTGTGACTCCACCGCTCTTTAGTACCTCTTGTGAGCACTGCTGGATTATAAGACAAAGCAAATTTGCATATTTTTCTTGTTCCATGCATTCATTTGACCGTTTTCAGCATGCCACATTCTAATTTACAGTGTTCTCTGAATTATCCTGAGCACTTTTGAATACAACATGATGAGATGAATGAGTGAATGTACAGTAAAAAGGATGGAGACACTGGGGTGGAGGAGAGAAGAGATGGGGGAGTATGCTCACCACTGTGATGATATCATTAGCTCACTTTAGATTAGAGAGCTAACCTCACGCTGGCCTTGCCTGAGGTAAGAATGATGAGAGAAACTCAGAGATCGGTTGGCAACAGGCCATGGTAAAGCAGCAGTACAAATCCCTCTATGTTGTCCTCTTTCTTCCCAAACAACATGTTTGCTCCAACAAAAAATTTCACGCTGACAGCTGAGTTTGGGGGGCAAGCAACTCGCCTGTCACAAACAATTATATTGGACTGAAGTTCCCCTGTCCTCAAAGATCACATCCCCCGAGGCTCAGGCCAAACGTGATCGAGAACAGTGAGAAAATCATTCAAAAGCCCAAGTTCCCAAGCTTGAAAATCAGCTTCATGGTGGTCTAACCAGAGCTATGTTGCCCCAGGCAACTATACCGTAGTTACATCTGAGAGAGGCAGTCTGTAACTTTAAGTCATGCACCATCTCAGCGCTGAGGTTGTGTGTACATGAAGTAATGGTGTAGTGAGTTTTAGATATTCCTCAAATAAACACAAGATTCAAGGAACTGAAAGAGCCCTCTCTGTATTTCAAAGATCTACACAACTGTATGCTGCTTTGTATAGAATGTCTCAGTTACCCTGAGCTTCATGGGAAAAGTAACATTGCCTGCTAAGGCTGCGGCTTTGCTTTGTTTAGGCTAATGATTTTTCACATTTAAAACTGGTTTAAAATATGAGAAGATTAGATGCATTGCCATTAATTCATTCTCAAGCTCTGGATGTCATAATGGCACAATAGGAGTTCCCCACAAAATGATCTTGAAAGAATGAGCCAGGACTGGATTGTGACTAATTTTAATTGGAATGATATTTTGCGGTCAATCATCTTAAAATTCCTCATGGATCCCTGAAGAACTTCTTCTTCAGGACACTGTACTGCAATCAGAATATTCTTTGCCATCACAGTAAGAGCCACGATGAACCTAGTGATATTGACATCCTCAAGACATTGTCAGTTAAACGGCAAATGACACAAAGTTTCGCTGGAGGACTGCACACATCTGTACCAATTAGATAACCAGAGTCCGGGTTGCTGTCATATATTGGGGGTTAGCTCCCACTGCAGAGTATCCTTCTGTCGCCTTGACTCATTAAGGACTGTTTGATACACGTTGGGAGAACATGTTCCCCCTTATAGTAGCTTACAGTTGAGAGGGAACTGACAATGGAAATGTGTTTTCCAGTCCAGTTATTTTCTCAAGCATTTGCACATTCAATTGTCATAGTTGACCATGCATTGTTAACAGCAGCTTAATGAGATGGGATCGCGCATATCCCTTGCCAGAAAATGTTTACAGTGTTGTAATCTCAGCCAAACTGCACTGTGCAAGGAATTCCCAAACCCAAGGACATAATGATACAGCCTCTTAATATTAAAACACTACAGTTATTTTTATTATATAATTTATATACCATATGCATCAACATAGCATGCACTTTTAAAATTATCACGTATGTGCACATCAGAGCAAATCAGAATAAGTTTGTGTAATGATATCTTATAAAGCTGTCAGCAGCTTTTCTCATCGACTTTTCCTCAGTGACAGAAGACAACAACAACCAGAGGATGACTTTGTCAGACAGCTGCAGGTGATTTCTTTCTTCTTTTCTTGCTGTGGTCGCCACTGTCGACCTGTACCAGCAGTGTCTCATCTGCTTTGACACCAAACACTCCACTGCTGGTTTTTAGGGTCAGACAGGCTGTACTTACTATCTTGCCCTGCCAGTAGCAGTGGCTTTACTTACTCACTTCCCCCTGGCATAGTTTGGTGGTGATGCTTCAAAGCCCTACTCTTTTGTCTCTGTCTAGACAAACTGCTGCCATTTACCCCTCTGGAGGATGATGACTCTGTGTTGCTCAGCACTGAAGATGATACTATGTCTTCATTCTTCACTGAAGTGGTGTCATGCCCCTCCACTGTCTCAGCGGGGAACCCTCACTCCCACTGGATGGCATTTTGGCTGTCCACTACAACTCTGGCTGTACTAGCTGGTCTGGGAGCAGAAACGCTCTCTCAAACAAGGGAGATGCCGTATCATGCTTCTTGACAAGATCCTTGCAGCCTTTTTAGCTAAGCATGTGCACTCCCCTCTGGCTCCTTGCATGTCACTGCAAGCGAGACTTCCCTGTTTCTGACACAACTGTGATAGTCTAAGGGGTGCTGGAGTTAACTTGTTCACTCACAGGGGTCCCCCAGCCATTGATGGAGGAAGCATGACTTGAACCAGGAGTGGCTGACCCAGCATGTGATACCCAGCTGGCAGTCCCAGCTTTGTGACATCTTGCATGACTCCACACCTTCCCAACCCTCCCAAGAGATACCCAGCCTGAGGCAGCCACATACATATATTACAACATTATTATTAGAGCAGTAATTAATACAGTGTTTCTGTTACATTAGGCTGCCAGTATTATGATGGCAATTATGCATGATGATCAAATTAACCATGATGCCTTCGTTGGTAGGTCATCATAAAAGTATCTCAAAATGCAAGAGATAGCCTTAACAAAGGAGTCTGTGTATTTACTTAGCAATGGTCTAATGCTGCATCCAGACTGAAATGAGCAGTGTATCAAAATAATCACTCAATTATTTAAATGAGACAAGCACGTTGAAGTGAGCACATGGGGGTCCTGATGCAAAGTGCCCTGCCAAAGGCAAAGTTGAACTTGGCTCAACTTTTGCGGCACTGCAATGCAGCATCATCTGGTGATACCAAGCAAATAGAAATATATGTAGTCACACATTTCTGTAAACGCCTACTCCTATTGTTGACCCTCTAACTTCTTAGAAAGAGGATAAAAAGATTTCCACTGTACTTTGCAGATGTCTAAATTCTTACTCAGTATTATAAACCATTATGTTGTGGCTTGTGATAAGCTTTCAAACTCATTAATGTACCACTCAAACTGGACTTTATGGATTGCATTTCATATTCACACATGTACCTGTAATACCAGTAGCTCTCCCAATAGAACCTTGTCTTGAGGTTTTACCTGGGAATGTAAATCCTGAGTTACTGCCAAAGGAAGTTTACTAGGTCAAGAAAAAGGGTAGAAACATGAAGAAGCAATGTATTCTAGAAATACTGATGTCAAAATTGTCTACCATGACGGTAGACAATTTTAGGAAACTGCAATAGGTAAAATACAAAACATTTCATAATACAAACCAATATTTGTGACTCATACAGTTGATGGTGTAAATTAAAAAAAGAAGACATGCTTAACAATTGACTTAGAAATCATTAAACAGCAACTTCAGCTCATTTAACTTCTAGTTTGCAAATTACATTTTATGAAGGTCATTCTCCGTCCATTATCTGTCCAGTTAATCTAAAAATACCTAATCACTAGGCTAAGAGTAAATGCTTAGAAGTCAAAATCCCTTCTCCTCTGCATGTTCTGTGAATACTAAATGAGCACCTGTGAAGCCTAAGCTGCATTAGGAGTCCTCCTTTACCGACAGAAGCATCATTATCAGACTGTCATGTGCCAGTCATCTGTGGGTATGCAAATAAGGTCAAGCTTGGCCATATCAGTCCAATGTACAGTGGTTTTTTTCAAAGTAATTTTTTCCCCTTCATGCCACTTTTATTGGGGAAAAAGGGCGATTTTGTTTTTCTCCACTCAGCCAAGCAGTTAAAGTGTATGAGAGAGATAAGAACATCTGCATATTGAATTTTTTCCAACCCTTTTTATCCTCCCAGAAACTGCCAGCTATCAGGCAGCTCACCTGTTGAGATCAGTTTTTCTTAAAAAGAGGGTTTGCAAGCATTTACATTTTACCTCTTACTAATTTAGAAGATGTAAAGACTGGGATGCTATTGTAAATAGCTTACTTCAAGATAAAGTTAATTCATACCCAAAGGAGAGTTTTTTAAGAGGAGATCCCAGTTACTGATCTAAAATAATTAACTATCACTGCAAGCAGACAATCACCAGAGAGAATACTACCTGAGTTAAAAGCATATGGCTAGCAATGCTTTAAAAAATGTATGCAACAGCATGGCTGGTTGAGTCCAGACGTAATTAAAACCACTACAGTTCAGAAGACAAATGAACCAGAATGGGCTAGCAATTAGTCAGCTGGCTTAGAAATGGAATATTCGAGCTGGCTCTCTTGCAACATTGGACAGAATACTTTAACAGATAATCATGACATCTAACAGAAGCTTATAAAATGGTTGCACAACTGATAAAAGCATGGTGTTTGGACTTTCATAATAGCTCCCTCTCACAGCCTGAATCATATTCTTTAGAGTTATTTTGGCACTGGTTCTGGAAGTTTTGGCACCTTAAGTAACACTTCCGCTTTTCAGGGCTGGTTGTTAAGTGTTGTTTGCCTTCTTTAGCTGTTCAGGCACCTCACAGAAAGTCACACTGCACCACCACACGTTTCAGTGTGCTCACAATTGATTTTCACCCAGAACAAGAACTGCTGCTCCAGTGACATTATGGATTTGCTGGACAAGAGCTTAAAGACTTAGCTGTGTGGCCTTACTCTAAGACAAGTGAAGGAGTGTTTTACTGTATCAGTAACATCCATGTTGTTCTTTGACATTTGGTGCACTTGGATATCCAGTGATGTGAGGTCAAACCAACAACTGATAGACAGCATATCTACCTATAACAAACTCATTTTCTTTTCTAATCAGCATTCTAAGTCACA
The DNA here is from genome assembly GCA_037833715.1 of Toxotes lorentzi. Lineage (NCBI taxonomy): Eukaryota > Metazoa > Chordata > Actinopteri > Toxotidae > Toxotes > Toxotes lorentzi. Next base: position 6,965,711 of record JBBMJY010000016.1, on the reverse strand, counting down.
AATTTCATTAAGCCTACATTTCATATAAAAGCTATTTTGGGTCACAGCTGCTTAAATCAATTAAACTGTCATCCCAACACCGTAAATATTGTTCCTAGTGCATATGGACACGGATAGACATAATTCACCGACAAATGTGCACAATCCGGTGGCTATGCATTTGTAAAATAACCATTTATTTGCCTAATAAGGTTTCTTAAAGACTGTGCAAATGAAAAGTGACCGTTCTTTCACAGGCAGTGTGTGTAATGGAACAGCTCAATCACTCCATGAGACAGCCCATTCAACACCCTGGCTTGCCTTGGTGGTATGAAAGTATATGGCGATCACATTTGTTATTATTCACTCACAATCCGGTTTAATGTTTTTTCATCAAAATCATATAGGCATGTAAAGTGGAGTGAGGTGAGGTAGAGATGATTATATTTCGATGATGCAGTTTCTAGATGACAGGTTTTGATGAGAGGTTTATGGTATTAGAAAAATATTGTGCTGATCTTTTCTCACTGATATATAAACCTAAACTGCCCTTAATCAAGCCCATGCCCACTTCGATTCCCAACTACAAATGCTCTCCGTGCCTCCTCTCCTTTTCTCTGTCTCACCACATTGTTGAACAATAGTGATCTCCTAGATATCAATACTGTAGCATATAGTGTGCTCCCTTCGTAGCCCTTGGTTTGGTCAGTGTTCCAATTAGCTTCACCCTTGGGGCTTTAGTACCTTAACTTTCGAGACACTGTCCTGTGGTACAGCCCTGCCGTGCAGCTCAGCAAACTTTTCCTGGTATTTCTGATTGGCTAAAGTAAGAGCAGTAATAGCATCACAAATCAAAGCACTGAAAGATTAGATATGCTGCTTTACATTTAATAGTGTTTTGCTGCAAAAACCTCAGATCTCTGCAATCACTTCATCTCAAATATGGCCAACAGACTTGCATCTCACCTACTCCCACAAACTCCTCGAATAAACTTGAATAATGCTCCTGTGTGCACAGAGTGAGAAGTGGGGTTGGTTTTGATCCTGCACACAAGCTAAGGGAAATTAAGAGGATTTCTTGCTGTAGTTAGTCGTTAGTTACGCGGGACCCCACAATGCTAAAGTTGTCTATATTGTTTGGAGTTTGTAAGACTTGTTACTTGTCACTGGCTACGATCTTCACATATCTTTGTCATGCACTAGACCAGGCATATCCATAAACTCAGACTAACTCCTCTTTCAAAAACTCTAGCAGCTGCTCAGCACAACATCTCTTCATTACTGATGGCTGACGTCTTCTAGTGGTGGGCACATAAATTCAGCTTGAGTGCTAAGCTGTCTCGGGATCTCTTCAGCGCAATCACTCTCACACCACTGACCAAAGTTCTTCTGCAGATCTCAAGTTGATGGACTCCTTTCTGCCTAACCTTTGAGAGTCTCTCAGCGCATCCACAGTTCATAATCAAGCACTGACATTTCCACCTGGCACATAGATAAATCTAACATGAGCGCCACATTGCATCAATTCATCCACCAGATCTTCAGCTGTAAACTGACATAATCCGTACTTTGCAGTTTGGCTGTCAGATTCTGTGTGCAGCATCTGTGTGCAGCACAAGGCTGCTTGGTACAACCTTGACCAAAAAGCAAACTCTCCATGGGGTGCATGCATAAATTTGACCCTTTTAATCCAACTTTACACCAACATAACATGGTTCATTGCCATGACTTGGGTGAAAAATCTGTACCATCTGTCAGCATCTGATTCAGCTACCCAACTATCCTCAAGTTGTCAACACAGCCATGATCAAGGCTAGTTATCTGATAACCTAAGCTCACACACATCCCCAGATGGAACAATTTGGTTATCTTCACTGGGGTATTGAGCACAATCTTGGTTCAGAACTGAGACCTTTTGACTTTGACTTAAGATATCGAATAATTAAGAAAATTCAAATTATAGATTTTACATTAATTCATTTACATTGTATTATCAGTAAACATACATAGTAGTATTATCATAATATATAAATATTATGATTAATTAAATGCATAACATAAAGAATAACTAAGAAAAAACACACATCTGCTGTCCTGGCTAACAACTTCCAAAAACTTCTACTCTTCTAGAATATGAGCTGTGGGGTGAACAAATCCACCTGGGTCTGAGAATGTAACAACAAAAGTGCTCAATAATTTGTTTCTGTTTAGTCCAGTTAAAGAGGATGTCAGACAAACTAATGTCATCAGAGCAACATATGCCACAGAGGGTGGCCACCACAGCTAGAGGCTCTCTTATTAATTGCTTGTCAGATGTGGTTCTCAGGTGCGGCCGTGGCAGATGGCCTACGAGGCTCACTGAAGTGGCACCTTGCCTCACTGTGCAACACCTTACATTTCCATAGGTATAATTATGCTTGGCGATTTTAGTTTTGCGTGTGGATGCACAAAAACTCAAAATGAAAAAGGGCTTAATGATAAAATACACTTTGTGGTAACATATATAGCTTCCTTTGTCTACAGTATTTCCTGGCAATGTGTTGATGGGGAGTATCATCAAATCCCGTGACTGTGAAAGACTTGTACAATGTGCTGATAATGCCTGGTGTAGAGGACAGATCAATTCAAAGGAAAGACAGTGAAACACAATACATAATTGAATCTGTATATCAATAAAAATGCACATTTTTAAGACTAAATAATTCAAGAGCTCTTCCACTGATCAGCTGAAAATATAGACTAGATTCCAGGAACATGGTCTTTTAAAAAGTTGATTTTAGATGTGAACTTGATGTCCAAGAATTTGAGATTGCAGTCAGTGATAACTGATTCCAGAAAATAAAAACATGTTAAAATGAAACAAAGACTTAGTAACACTCATCATATGAATCTTTGGATTTCTGAATCTAAAAATCAACCCAAACTGCTTCACTGTTTGATAGTGAACATTTGCACCTGTAGCAAGCAGAGATCAATTTCACACCAGTGTCATTATTCCAAGAAAATGGTGAACTTCGGCCATAAATGAGCCGCACTGCTGTGGTAGGTTATTCAGTTGTTTGATAGAAAGGATTTGGATTCACACTGCTTAGAATTTTGCTTATAGGCACTGTGAGGATTTACTTTAATAACATGAGCTTATTGCCTTTTGTGGTGCATTTTATTATTCCTAGAAGGCAGTAATCGGGTCTTTGCTTTGGTTTCTTGGGTTAACACTTAAAGTGAACTGAAATGACACCTGTTATTTCTGAATCACAGTAGAAGTCAGTGAAAAACAAGTCTTAAAAGAGACTGATTACAATGAAGAAAACATCTGATGAAGCTCATGGTGGTAGTCATATTTGGAATAAGATGTAGGGAGTTAAATATTCATATATGCAGTAAAAAAGTAATGAATTGCATTTGCATTTTTGCTTGAAATCAAAATATCTTGGATGTTTGTTTTTGTTTTTTCCATCACAAAATACTCCCGTGACAGTAAAAATGTTTTTTATGACATATTCTAGTTGGATACACTACAAACTGCTGCTCTTTTATTTGATTATAACTGAACTAAACTAGTTTAGAATAGTAAGTAGTGCTGTAGTGTAGCATTACAAAACCGTTCATTCACCTGTTGTTTTCGAGCAAGCATTTTAATATGTGGTATCTTCATTTCTCTCCTCTGCTTCTTCAACACATAACGTTAACAGACTTGGATGAATTTCTCCACGCACAGAAAGGAGCTCTTCTCTCTGTGTTCTCCGCTTTGTCTTGAATCATGAGCATGAAGGGAGAAAAAAATCCATCAGTCTCGCACATGACAAAATGGTGAAAAAGATCCTTTCATGTTCCTAGTCAACATAACCATAGGCGTTTGAAATTAGTACGTGAGTATGAGGTTATTACTGAGTGATATTTCAGAAGTGGTTTCACATAAACCTGTAGCATCAGCTATAGGCAGACTGGGGAAAAAAGACATGTAATAAATTGAGTACTAACCTTGTTCATGAGCATATGGCATCGTGTGTCACTGTCACTCAACCAGCGCAGAAGCGAGTAAACCCTCGGAAAACAGATAGAAACCGTAACATGTTTACACATCTGGCCGTCGATTCAAGAAATATTGAACTGCAGTGGACATACAATACAGTTACTCCACTACACATGGATAACAGTCATTTTCTTTCAGCACCTGCCCTTGCAAGTATGTGCTCAAGGTCAGATGTACCACACTGCAAAAAGACCCTGTGACTGATATTGATATTGATTCCCTATAACCTACCTCTGGCACTAGTCGCACCATTGAGTCCCCACTAAGTATCACTAGATTTCAGAATTGACCGCCCAAGAATATCATTTATAATTTGACATCTTCCATGAAAACAGAGCCTCTGTTTACTTGTGTCAGGCAATGAAGCATGTACCAGTGAACTAAAGTCTATAAAGCACAGTACAGCCCTGCTGCATGGAACAAAAAGGTAAAGTGTTTGTATGAATCTGGTTAAAATGCCTCACGCCTCGAGCCATTTTTGATATGTACTTTTTTTTTTTGTCAACATCCGAGGTAATAGATCTTGTGTTTTCCTGCCTTTGTTCATTCTTCCTCTGCTGCTCTTCAAAGGGAGTGATTTCTCCCCATGTTTAATATCTGATGATATTGGTCTGAGTGTTGGTGAAAAACTCTTGAGCAATATCTTTTCCAGGCCGCCCTCCACCCCCGTCAAAAATTCAATAACATCCCACTAAGTTGGATCTTTGAAGTGACTATATCAACTGGCAGAGGCTTGAGGAGAAAAGTTGGATGATGTGAAAGGGCTTATATAGTTTCCTCTATAAGCAATTATATCAGAGAAATGTGTCAAATATCATGTCAGGAGATCAAGCATTGAACTCATCTCTAGGCTCCATGCCATGACTTGTCAAATGGTTGATGTTAAGAGTTTATCCTTGCTTTTTGTTTAGAGCAGTGTTTTTATTTATTTTATTTTTTTTTATTTTGCAACCCACTTGCCTTTTTCATATGAATATCAAAATGAAAAAGGAATATATTGTTGTGCACGTATAGTTCATTATTCAAGGTTGTGTTTTGTTCCGGGGACTTTACTGTGCCACGAGCAGTGTGATCGGCTGAGGCATAGGAAATTAAATCCCCCCCCACTCTCTCACTCCCCTTACTTGTTCTCTCCCTCTGTGTGTGTGTGTGTCTCTCTTTCTCTCGCCAAACATTTACTCTGCTGGGCACACTTTCTGAAGTGTGAACTGAATTATAGATTTCTAATTTCATCTAAACTTGAGGCCAGTAGGCCTTTGGTGAATAGCATGGATATTTTATCACAAATGAAAAAGTAAATAAAAATACAATAGCCTAAGGGCCTGATGGAAAACCATACTTTCTGAGAGGATAAATGAAGGGATTTCTGACAGTAACAAAGTTTCAGTCATTTCCTCTGGGTTCAGTCCAAAAATAATACAAGCAGGAAGCTGGCACACTTGGTTAGGATGTACAAACATCAGGTCATAGCTTAGACCTGTTCCCAAAGGCTTTAACCATTCTGTGCCACTCTAGAAACTTACACCACAGTGCAAAGGGAAACGTTGCTAAATTTCCTGTCCGACAAGAAGCCGAGCCAGGCCAGGGAGAAGCTGATGCATGACTAATTAACTTACCTGTTATCCCACCGGGAGGTCAGCTTAAAGCTATTCAGTCGCAGCCAATCAGGCAGGTCTTTGTTTTACAAGAGCTTGCAGTCTATGGGGAAAAGTTGGAACACTTCCACGCTCAGCAGCAGTGTTTATGGGTTGTTTTACTCATTTCTGTGCCTACTGAGAACACGCTAAGGGTTGTTAGCTAGCCTATGTCACACTACCAGCCTTAATTAGAGCAGAATACAAAAACAGGCATTAGCATACAAATATTTGTAGATGATATGGTTGAGTGTGCATAATGATGATTCCAAGGGGCTTTACAATGAGACAGAGAGGGAGAGATAGAGAGATGGAGGGTGGAAAGACAGTGGCAGAAAAGACAAATAAAGGTAAAGAGTGAGAAGGCATCCAGTAATGGAAACAGCTGTATGATCAGCCAAATAATGAAGCAATCTGCATTCATTTTCTAAAGCTACATTTGTAAACATTTGCATTCAATGATATCAGTGCTTATTTACAGGTAATAATCAAAGCGCTTCTGAAATGTTTTAAAGAAAAACTCAGCTGTAGCTACTGGTCCAGTGTTCAATATAATCACTGAGTAATGTGTGAGTGTTTAGCAGCAGTTATTTGGTCATAACGTCATAACTTTGTGATAAGGCCCATATCATTCAACCATGCCAGAATTCCATCCAACCCCAGTGTCAGACAAGAATGTCAGTATTGAGCCCCTTTCAGACAACCTCTTTATGAAAATGTGCCGGCAATTTAATATGTTGGTCTCATGTCTGAATGACATGACAGCAATAGGGCAGACCTAATAACATTAGCGGATCACTTTGAACACGGCACAAGTCTGAATCGAATGCTGCCAGATCAACGTTGCAAGCTGCAGCACCACAGGATTGCTGTAAATACACAGAGAAGCTGAAGGCACATCATATTCGCCTGAACAAGATCACTGTAATAAAAAGAAGTCAGGGTAATATCAGCTCATTCAGTGTTTCATAGTTCCTTTTTTGAGAGATGCTTCTCATGTCAGATCAGTCTGAAAATCATTTTACAAGAAAGACCCAACTTAACAGCTCGTCATCCTTGATTTGTATTAACAATGGCCATTAAGGACTCAGCGGCAAAATACAGTGCGTGTTTTAAAATCCATCAGCGATTCAGTCTGTGAGAGGAGGGAAAACACTTTTCTTCCTTCTAATCATTGCACTTTTCAACTCACTGCTGTTTTCCAGCATCTGTCTGTAACTTTCCTGTCATGTCTGAATGAAGCCGTGAGGAACATCAGCGTCAAAGTCACTTATGTCTGAATGACAGAAAGCCATCACTTTAACGGCTAGATGAAGCAGGAAATATTACACATTCCATGTCTTAAAAGAGCTTTGGACTTGGATTATAAACATAAAGCCAAATACTATTTCTGAGCTCGGCAAATTCAGCAAAATAAGTTTAGAAAGCGACTGTAGTTATGGCAGGTAAACTATAGCTAGAGTTAGGCAAAAAAACACTTGTTAAGAAAATGTTTAATTATAAAGGCTTACATTTTTTACAGGTCATGGAAAGGACACAAACTCTGGTAATGTGCATCAAAGTCAGATGTGTCACACCCGTCTACCGGCCCGATCTCTCCATGCTTTACATTTGACATAAATTGTGATGTGCGGATCTGTCATATATGGAAATAAATCCTAGCACACTAGGCTGCTACATGGACTTGATGTAATGATGTCTTAGGTCTTTGTCCTTCTACAGTTACCAGACAAGGAGGATTTCTGCACTGTATACATACAGTCCAAAAGTATTTCCAGTCAAGAGAAGTAAGAGAAGAGAATGTGTCTGTGTGCTGTGCCCAGCTGATCAAAAAAGCACATCACGGAGGGAACTCTATTTCATGTGCTGCTAACAACAGATAAAGACACAAGCTGTGACTGTATTGAAAATTGTATTTCTGCCTTAATCCTTGTACAATTTTTGAATGGTGATGCGAAATGATGACTCCAAAAGGCTTACATCAAGACCTGACATTTATGGCTGGTGTTTTTGATAGATGAAACATTTTCTGCTATCTAAGTCTATTTTTAGATGTGGTTGAAATATCTGGTTGTGACATTGTGTTGTCTCCATTTGGCTAGATACCTGTGGTGAAAGCTACTCTTTTTAACAGTGTAATACCGTAGCTAATAGACTTACCCTTCCTTTGGGGGTCTGCTCCACTTTGGGTTGCCTCTTGCTTGTCCCACTTTAGCTCCACGTGCAGTAAGCCTCTTTGCTTTCTCCAAAATGTGAATTTACTGGCTCCTACAACAAATGTCCTTTTAGAAACCTAATGGATGTGTCAGTGGATGAGTGGCATGTTTTCTTTACTGCAGTATACATTTCAGAGTCTGGTGAACTTCTTAGATCTTGTCGCCAACTTATACCAAATTATTTGCAAAGTTGTTTGTACCTGTTGTACCTTTTTAGACTTTTCCTTGTAGGTGAAGAAGTAGTAGCTGTGTGCTACACATGACTTTGTTGTGGTTTAGAAATATGCAGTTATTGATCAAGAATTGTTTGTCTTATCCTGCTTAGTGTATCATAGTGGACAACAGCTGATGCCTTAAAATATTTTTTTACAAAAAGACTAGAGTGTCAGACTTTTTTTATTTTTTTTATTTTGCCTTCTCCCGCCTGGTTTGACCTCCACAACTTGCTCCATGACATTGACCAGTAGGAGCTCAGAGTGCTCTTTTGTGCACATCTGTAAACATGGCGAATGTTGTCAGTGCTGCAAGGTGGAACTGTGAAACAGAGGAAAGGTTCATGGAGCAATGGCAGCAGCATCTCTGCCTTTTTGATGTGTCCTCAAGGGACTACCACTCCAAAAAAAAAAGGGAGAGTGAGAAAGAAATACTGGCAAGAAATATCAGAGAGGCCCTTCAATAACCCAGTCAGTACTGCCATTAACATCCAGCTAGCCAATCTTTCATCATCATCTCAGACCAAAATATTATGTAATCTGAACTCCACCTAACAAATGTAAATCCAGTTTTACTCGTTAAATATTGCAGTATACTGTGGATCTTTCCCTTGGTTTCAAGTGTTTTGTACTTCCCTGGCTTATTTTGTTAATTCTAACAAATACTGAAAATTGAATTTAAAACTTGCTGCCTGTACCACACCACAGACTACACACAGTTCATGGCTGTAATTTTCATTTCATTACATTAGGTATCATGATATCCACATAGATGTGATAAGAATGCACATATGCACAACTCCTGGTCATACACACAATGCAAAAATACATTCACAAGGACACATATATATCAGAGATGATTTAAAGATGGTTTATACAAGTCCATTTAAAAGCATCCTGACATGTTTTCACTGGCCTTTATACGCAGTACAGTCTGAATCTATTTTCCTATCACCTACCACCTCGTAATGTTTTATTCTTCCATTTTCATCCACTGCTCCATTTTCAACAACTCCCAGATCGAAGCCCTTTTGTCCACTTGGCAATGAAATATAATTGCCCCCTGGCTCAAGATTACTGTTGCTACTTGCTTGCATTACACATCATTTTATCATCTGTAGCTTTCTTTGTAAGTCCCAATGGAGCTGCTGTTAAGCATCCCTGGGGGGTTTTAAGGGACCAGAGTATCTTGCACAGAAACGAGGTGAACAGAATAGGTTCAGTTAGATGTTAGCTATGGTAAAAGGAGTTCAGTGGTGCAGTAATGCAGCAAAGTTGCATGATAATGAGCTTAGTTCCTCTTTTAACCCCCTGAGAATTAAAGAAAAAGTATAATTTGCATGAGGACAAAAAAAAAAAAAAATCATTCCAGGGTCATTGTGCCCTCAAAGGCCATAGAGTCGACAGAAATAACTGTAGATGAAGGGAATGTAACAATAACATGTCCTTACAATATCATTAATCTCTTCCTATTGTCTTTTAGAACTGAACATGAATTTGAGTGATGCACTGCCAAATTCTTGCTTTTAGAGCTGATTCACTTAAATACCAAAAGCTCAGTGTTGCGACAATTACCCTGGAAAAAGTGTCCACCCACCATTTGCCATGATCAATACCTCAGGGAATCGTGAAAGCTAGACGACTCCCCGCCCCTGTTCTATATCAATGTATGAATGCATCTATTTTAAAGCTTACCCATATTATTGATTAACTAATCCACTCGGAAGCTTGGCTCTCCTTTTCCCTGGCTCACTGACTACCATAACTTAATAGATCCCTTTGGGAATAGTAGGCACTCAACTGTGAGACAAAATGTCAGGCTGCGATTGGCCCTGTGAAGGCCTGTGTAAATGAGAGGAGCATTGGTGCTTGGGTGTACATCCCTGCATGTTCAAGAAAGTGGGAGGTGGAAAGAGAGAGGAGGCAGGAAGAAAGAGAGTGGACGATTAGGGAGGGAAAGTGAGACGAAGTGAGAGAGAGAGGAAGAGATTTTAGAGGTTGATAAGACACAACCTCACTGAGCAAGGAAGAGCTGAGGCAGGAGCGATAAGCTGGGACGTTTCAGACATAGCATTTGAATTTTGACCTCCCACTGTCTGTTCCTGTTTTATTCTGACTCTCTCCCGCTACCATCTGAAGGGCTTCTGTCTTGCTCAAATGCACTGCTAAAACACAAGTGCATTTAGAAAAGCATGTGAAAACGTGCGCAACATTTTCACATGCTCTTCTAAATGCTCTCCCCTGCTGAGTCCTTTGTTTACATGAGCTATAGGTAATTGAGTTTCAAGTGCGATTTGTACGCTTCTCTTTTTCTGCAGGTTTTCTGCAGCAACCATGGCACCCTCCAGGAAACAAATCTGTCTTTTTTTGTTTTTTTTTACAAAACTATTGCCTCCAGTAGATGTTTACAAATGTTGTCTCTAACATTACCAGCAACCTGCACATGGCACCAGCTATAAAAACACTGCAAAAGCAGAAAAATAAGAAAGAAAACATTATTTTCTTCCTCCAACACCTCTTATTTTTTTTAAATTGCTTTTTGGTGAAATCCATCTCCAAGTTGGTGATTGCGTAATTTATGGGCTTAAATGTTTTTTCCTCTTTAGGCTTGCAAAACCATACCAAAATCTAAAAGTTGTTTTTGCATTTCTGGAAAGGTTGTCATTTTGGAAGAACGTGGTTTTCATTGGAAACTGATACAAACAGTTAAGCTTAGCTTAACCTATGTCTATCTTAATGAGACATGGTGGTTATTATGTTTCATGGCAAGAAACACTTTAAAGCAAGTAAACCTATCGTGGTTTCTATTCCAAAAGCTCTAAAAGCTGACCTTAAAAGCTCCTTTGAATACAAAATACAATTATCGCAATGCTGGGAATTCAACATTCCTCTGAAGCCCTGTTGACAGATTTGTGAAGCCATGATCCCTTTTCAGGTTATAATAAATCTCTCTGCCTCACTCGTAATACTAAAACTGTCTGGTGGTAGACATGTGTGCTGTACATCAAAGGACAAGTAATCAAAGTTGTGTATGCATAACTGTGATCACATTGATGCACACTTGATATGAAGGGAATATAATGGAAAGACTGAGTAGTACTTTATGATTTCAAAAGAAAATTAAGTGTAATCTTTGACTAAAAGGACAGCTAGAGTCGCTCCAGATTTGAAATATTTAATCAGTATGGCCATAATGGGCAGTAAATAGCCTCACTTTCCATTTTTATTTTCAGATAATTTAGATGTTTTTGGCATTTATGCAGTTATGTTTTTCTCAATAGTGAAAACAGCTGTCACACCATCACTTAAAAGATGAGCAATAACTCGCTTGAATTTGTAATAAATCCTAATGTTTGAAATACAAATGTTTCTTCATTTAGTTCTCTAAAGGTGCAGTGAAATAACCTAATTCTAGAAAACATGTACAGTAATGATCACATGCCGCAATAGTAGGTGTAACCAAGAAGTTCAGCCAAAAAAAACTTTACAAATGTTAGCATAATCTCAACGTCCAAAACCACAAAATCCTTCCAAAATGATGTGAATTTATTCCTTTCTGTTCTATTTGAGATCCTGACAACCTGTTTGAGCAGGAATTACATCACATAAAAGAAGCACTAATTGTATGGGAGCTTTAAACATAAGCATGGGAGGATATTTTCATCTTCTCCCGGTCAAAGTGGCAGTGGCAACAGAGCAAACAGAGCAGCCCATATGTCCTTTTCCCTTGCAGCCTTCTCCAGCTGTCATAGGTCTACCTCAGGGTCACCTCCCACAAGGTCACATCTGGATCACCTCCATACTGAAACGAGGGCAATAAGGAATCCTTACTTGGTGCCAGAACCCTCTCAGCTTTTCAGTGTTAAGGAATAATGCCTAGATAGCAAGGTCCCCTAAAAGACAATTAGCATCTTTAACATGTAAGGTAAGATCAGTTACCCTATAAAGAAACCCCATTCCAACTTCTTTTATCCATGATCTAAACCTTTCAGTCACTGCCCAAAGCTTCTAACCATAGGTGTTAAGTCCTACTGGTAAATCAAGAGCTTTGCTTTATAACTCAGCTATCTCTTTCCCACTACAATCTGATATAAAGCCTGCATTGAGGGCAATTCAGGCAATACCCCAACTAGCAGCCAAGCTCACAATCCTTTTTACCACGATTGAGTAAGACCCCAGGATACTTGAACGTATTCACTTGAAGCTGTTGTCCCACCATCTGGATTGGGAAAAAGGGCTTCTTCTCTTTGCCAATACAAGGGCACTGTTCTTGAACGCCATGCACTGAAGAGATGTGTCAACCATGACAGCTTAAAGGTATCCACTGCCTGCAGTAATTCAGGAAGAATCTCACCCAAGTCCACCACCTTGCCACTGAGGAGCTTACCGATTACCCCAGTGTTCTGAACCATGGAGGTGGACTGCATGGCTTGCAGTTCTGTAAGCTGCAAGCCATGACAGCAAAACGGATACATGCAATGCAGATCCAATCTTTTAGTGAAACAGATAAATGGAATTAAGTCATCATTAATTTTTATTATTACACTATGTTTTCTCTTTATTAAATATTCTTTGATTAATTACTTGGTCCATCAGAAAAATACCTAAGGTGACATCTTATAATTATTTTTTTGGCCTTTTAGCTCTACTATCATTTGTGAAAGTGTTAGCCAGGCAGAATTAATGTTACAAACACATTGATCCAATAACCTTGTGTAACATCCAGCTGTTCAAAATCATTGAGGTAAAACGTGCTTAGTGTGCAACCTTGGTAGTGTTCATTTCTGAATTTCCAGATATTCCTAACATTTTGATTTAATAGTAGGAACTGAATGCAAATGTTTAAATTCATAAAATCAAGCATATGTTCACCTCGTGTTATATTTTAAAGCTAGCTGGACCTTACACTTCTCATAACTTGCCTTAAAAAAGAGGGTCTGAAAGAGCCCTGCAGCTACAGTTAACTTGGCAACAAAACAGTTCTTATCTGCAACTCCGCTCAGTAAGTGTGTCTTGGCTCTAGAGGTGAAAGACAAAGAGCCATGGATCTCACAGACTGCTGTGCTAATTAAAGGTATCAGTCATGAGAGATGCATGTCAGTTTATAAGGCGAAGACGCAGACAGGGGCCTCATTTGTCACTGCCTGGATTTATATCCAATAAGAATTCAATTGCTTGGCATAAATGCATGGTTTGATGTATGGTGTGTGTGTGTTAGGATGAAAGAAGGGGGAGGAGAGGGGTCTCGGAAAGAGAGCTAAGAACAGCAGAGCAGTAAAACATGGCAGGATCTCCTCTCTATACTCTCTCTCATTCTCACACAGAAAATACTTATACTCTGTGCACAAGTGCAGCACATTTACTCTGTCCATTGAGAAGACCATTTCCAGCTCAGTGTCCGGTTAAATGGGGAAGAGCTTGAGAAGACTGGGCAATGGAAAAAGGCTTCACTGTTGCCCGACAAACTGGTGAACAACTACTACATTAATAAATAAAGCAAGGATGAGTGGCTCTTTCCACTGCTGATGTGCACACACCTGTGAGTTTCAAGGAGACCACAAAGCACAAACAGTATATAAGCAGAGAAGAGCTTCGTTCAACTAATATTTGTGTCCCTTGTGTATTTGTATCCACATGGTTGAGCTGAGATTTGGTTGTGTTAACACAGCGATTGTACAGATGACATACTCTGTGTTTTCTTGTGTTGTCCGTAGTTGTCATTATCTTGGACAGGAAACCAGACACTTTATTTTTGTTATGTAACAAAGTTGCTATTTTTTTCAAGAGGAGCAGCTGCTGTTGCTTCATATCAGAATAAATCAGATTTACCTCTCTTGTGCCATCAAGGTGACTTTGCCAATAGCTTAGGTAAACTGCTATTTTCTGTGTCTGAGAGCATCACATGGGTATCTGCTTAATAGCCATCTGACAAGGTGATGACATTTTAGAGTGTGTGAGTTGTGCTGCTGGTAATGTGCCGCTAGTTCGTGTGCCACTTACTCACCATATCTAAACATTTTGTTTCTTTTGACATCTTATGCTCTTTCTTTATCGCTCTCCATCTGTCTGTCTCAACCTCTTACTCTGTCTGTGGTTTGGCCAGTTGGTCGGTCCATCACAGAGTGAAATATCTCACCAACTAATGGAATAAATCCTAATTGCTTTGTTTAATCCATGACTTTCCCTCTTGTGCCACCATCTGTGGGGCTCTGTCAGTGTTCACAGGTCTAGCATAACTAATCTATAACCATCACTTTAAATTGTCGTTGAAACACATTTGAGTTTGTGAGTTTTGTGTGGTTTATCATCTTTGTCAAAATACTTTGAGCGATGATTGTGATGTGTCATTGGGGGCCTTTCGTCTGTGTTTAGTTTACCAGGATATCCCCCCCCCAAAAAAAAAGGAGTCTGAGGTTACATGACCGCAAAAAGTAGACTTGGAACTATGTGCCTGAAAATACACCACACAAACTCTGGCAGTCTAACCAGCTGATCATTTTGTCCTTGTGGACTTGATGCAATCAGGAGAAAATCGTGAGAAAAACCCTACCTACTGTTTTTCACCTGCAGTAGCTGATTCAAATGATAGAGTTGATTTCCCCATGGCTTTGTCAGTTTTCTCAAAGGACAGTTTCAGATTTTTTTTAGTCTTTCTCAATGCAGTATTCACATGCCCATGCTATATGTACATCATTGGTTGCTGTAATCATTCCGGCCCCTGCCCCTACTGGGCGTAAAGAGATCTTTTTCTAGTGTGATTCAGATGTAAGGGTCCTTGCTCCATGAAAAATTGCATTTCAAAGTTCAGGAGAAGCTAATATGACGCTTAAGCATTCTGAGTTAGCCAAATAAAATCCACAGCTACAGTCTGTTTGGTACAAATTTTCCTGTTTGGATTCCCATGGATGAGGCAGGATCCCATGAATGAGGATGATCATACTTTGATCATCTATTAGACCATAAGCACTTATTTGTGATGAATGACTGACCACTGCAACCATTGTGGTTACATCATGAACAGGCCAGAAGACACTGTCCACATTGATTTCTGTGTTTACTGTTAAAGGGGTCATGGTTCAGAGACTATATGAGAAACTAATGTGGCGCTGGTTGCTGTTCACTAAACTGAGGTCAGACTCAGTTAACATCAGAATACATGTGGGAGATTGAGGAAGTGTCTTACAAGTGGCTCAAAGACAGAAATATCTCGTGCATGATTAGATGTCATCGTTATCACTGGAAGAGAAGCATAATGAATTCTAGACACACTGTCAGACTAGTTTGATTCAGATTTTTACAGCACAATGATGATTTCAGCTTCTGTTCTAAAACTAGCAGATTGGCATCTCAAATTGGTTTCCCTCCTCGCTTTGCAGCCCTCACAACTTGGCCTCCTCATCTCATCCATTTGTCTTTTGTTGCAAGTGCCAAAGTTCTCCTAGCTAGTGTGCACACAAGCTAACAACCATCATCTCCCTTGATTTGAATGCCACCCTGAATAGAGATGGATTGTTTCTCAGATGTTCCTTTCTGTCTTTCCTCCTTTTTGTTTTTTTGGGGGGGTTTTTTTCTGTGTTTTGACAGTTTCAGATGTGAGTGCAACAAAGTGAGGAGGGAGATGTGGCTATTTCATGACTAGTCCGAAACACTTGACGGCCTGGGGGTAATCCTTCATTCTTTCCTCTTGCAGCGTGTGGATTTTGTGTGAAATCTTTGCCAAACTAGGCAGCACAAACCTCAGAATGGAGTCAGACACAGCAGGTGTACTACACCACAAAGGCAAACACAGAGAGCAATGCTGCAGTGGTACATGTTGAGAGTATATTAGTCTGCACAAAGACACTGTATGTATTTCTGTGGTCTATACCATGGTGTGATTTTGGTGTGAGGTAAGCAGGTGGAAACTTGTGTGTTCAGCTTGTGGCTATTTTTAACAGCAGCTCCCTGCCAGGATAAAGTTAGATGGGAGCCTGCGCACTCTCCCTCTACCTTAGCTTTTCTCCTCCGGAGTATCTTGCTGGCACACATATAACTGCATACACACATATAAATGGTGTTGAAATTATATGTAAATTTATCAATTATACTTCTGATAATTAATGTTAATCATTCATTTTAAACCAGCTATCAATTAAAAATTCCAAACATTGATTGCAAGTGGTAAATACTGGCTGCTAATCAGACTAAATAAGAAATTGTCTACCAAAATGCCCATGTGATGGGCGTTTGTCATAAAAATTAGGTCAATATGGAAATGGACTACAGTTACATAACTCCTTATCCAAAGCACTTGGACTCAGTGTCTTGCTCAAGGACAGTTCATCTTGTGGGCAGCAGGAGTGGGGGATCGAACCGCCAACCCTGTGATGCAAGTAGACTGGCTGTACCTGCTGTGCCAGAGCTGTTTTTTCTTTCCCTGATGGTTCTAATTAGTATTTTCAGACAAGCTCTGGCCAATCTTTTTTTTCATGTAGCTCTTCAAAGTTTTTGAATATTGCAGGCAGTATTTGTGAGGGTGCGCAGAAACTGTCACATGCAGAAAAAAGATATTTTTGTATTTTCCTGATCTTGTAATTGCCCAGAGATGTGTGTCCCATGCGATATTCATGACTCAAAGCTATGAGCAAATGTGTGATCCAATAATGGATACATGTGATGTGCAGTGCAAGGTGAAGTATTGTGAATTTGGTGCAAAATATAAGAAAAGGTTGCTTCAGTCCACAACTACAACAGTTCATTTAATTGAGATCGGGTGTTCAGGGGCAAAAAGTGTGACTTTGTTGTAGAATAAACAGGGAGTACCAGTCTTCACCTTTGGAGATGCATTACACTAAACTTAAACACAAGGCATTTTTATTATGTGGCACCAGCTCCAAGATGATACCAAATATTCAGGCATTATTAGAGGTGACCAGCTGTCGTGCACGTGATAAAACCCTGCTGAAGAAAAAGCTGTGGTCTCACGGCCTCAAGTGATGATAATTTCCATGCTCTTTTATTGAGCTCTGAGTTCAAACACTACTGTAAATATGTTTGATTTAGCACCGCAGACCATTTCATATGACTGCAGCTGTCACAACTGAGTTATGTATTTACATGAAGACATTTGAGACATGAAATACTACAAAACTAAAAAGAGATCTGTCAGTGAGTATTGATGCTTGTGTGATAAATGTTGTATGGTGGTAATCAAATCCTGGCTTGTTTGCTTTTTCTGATCCCTGGGTCAGTATTCAAGCTGTCCAACTGTCTTTGGATGTGAAATTGGATTAGGTTTATTGTAGCAATGTGACCTCTTTTACTGGCTCCTTTTGACCTTAAGCTCCCAACAGTTAGCATTGTACACTGTGCACCTCCATAAATCTGCCTGTGTGATGTTGGCAATTTATTATACTGTGGTGTCACGGAAATTATCATGTTCGAGATGTTGTGATTTATTATTTGTGCAAACACTTTTGTGTCAGGAATGCCTTCATCATTGCTCTGCGGTGATGCTGGATGTTGGTGTATTGCATGAAAAACATGACTTGCATAAAATATAAAAGGATAACTGTTTTCCAGAAAAAAAAGGGATCCTGGCACATGTATGCATTTGTCATTTGTTTAGTTTCTTAGTTAGTTTTCTTTTGGACAGATATTTCACAAATAAGGAGAAACACAGTAATATTAACCAGATTTGGACAAAATTATCCTTCAAAAGAACATTGTTTGTACTTTGCTGAATCAGTAAAACAGGATGTTGTAGGAGTGTTGTGTCTGTCCCTCCACTTTTCACACACCTCATACTTCTCCCACTGTGGTTTGGAGAGGTATTATCAAAACATGGCCTAACAACCGCAGCCTGGTAAGCTTGTGAATTATTCACAAGTCTCTGGGCATGTATTTTGTTCTCCCATAGTGTGTGTCAACGCAGTGTCTCTCTCTCTCTCTCTCTCTCTCTCTCTCTCTCTCTCTCTCTCTCTCTCTCTCTCTCTCTCTCTCTCACACACACA
>JBBMJY010000016.1:6893136-6947545 GCA_037833715.1 Toxotes lorentzi | reverse complement strand
ACACACACACACACACACACACACACACACACACACACACACACACACACACACACACACACACACACACCCACACATAGATCTCATCTTTCACTCAGTTCTGTATTTCAGAGCCTGGAAATAGAATTCCCTCTGTGTAATTATCTCGGATGTGACAGATTTTGTGTGTGTGTGTGTTTCTTTTATTTATTTGTGTTTCATTGTGGGTTTTTGATATGTTTTTGTTTTTAACCATTATTGTGTCATTGCTCCTGTTGACGTCACACATCAGCCTTTTCTTACATGCATGTCTATTGCATAACTGAATTTTTACACCACCCTCAGGATGTGTATCTTAAAAGATTTATCTGTGTGAGCCTGCAGCCTCATCTCAAGTTCTCCTCATTTAGTCACTGTGTCTCCTAACTAAATCAGGCAAGGAAGGACTGAAAAGGGCAGAATGTTGATCAAGATCCAGGATGAATTAATGACCAAGGTTTCTTGGGGAACTTAAACAGTCTGTTTTGATTCCATCCCCCTTTTTTCAAGAAAACATATCCTTCCTTTGTGCAGTGTTATCACGCAATATTATATGTTTCCAGTTCTCAGATAACCACATATATTTCTTCTCGTGCTTCATTTTTTGTCTTTTGTCTATACAGTAAGTGCACAGATCATATCCTGTCACTTCTGAAAAGGAGGAAATCTGAGTTTGAATTTGTTTCCAGCCAGTACTTAAACATAAAACCTAAGACCCATATCCGTCAGTAATCAGATGTAAAACATTTTAAGATTTGCTCTTAAAATGTTTTACTGAAGGCATTTTTGGAACCCTCCACTGTATTCAGATTATTATTTGTTTTTATTATTCATTTATTCATTTTTTTGTAGATCAGCAGTATTTGTAAACAGAGACAAAACAGGACCACTGTCTATTTGAAAGTGTGGTCAGTTCTGGAACACACAAAATGAAAAACTTCTACTACTCCTCTGTACTTCAAATCCATGAATAATATTTTTAAATAAATATGCGTGCAGCCCATGATCCCCATTACACATTGAATCCAGTGTGAAATAGAATAATTGTTACACAGAACCGGTTATGGTACGACCTTTTTCAGTGCTTGGAAGAGATATTGTCTGTGCAGCAGGGCTGTGGAAGTTTTACTTCAGCGTCTAAGAAGGGGCTAGTCTTCTTGTTTTTTTACCTCATTCATATGGCACAGTGGCAGATGATCTGGATGGGTCAGCCAGTGTCATCTGACCGGGCTTTGGAACATTTCCTTTAACTATGGAGAAATATGGGTTGATCAGTATTTGACTTTGTTTAACAGGCGTGAACTGAGACTGAAACGTAACTTAATTTGGCTCCTGCTTCAGTTGTTTTAGCAGTAATGAATGTGGAACTACAGCTGTGGTCTGGGGTCTCTGTCAAGGCTGAGGCATTAACCCTGTGACAACAGTCTTACATGGATTATTACAACATAGATATCACCTGTATTCCATAGCCCCATGTTATATGTCTATATAATATGTGTTATTTATATGTTATTTAAAGGATAGAAAAGTCTTGTCCTGCTGCCACCTTCTAAACCTGAATAGCCTGTCCTTCTTTGCAGTAGAGTTGCATATTGCTATAAGCTGGCCACAGTATACTGTATTTCATACCCAGCCGGTTGAACTCCTTTAGCATTTCTCACCAACACCATAAATTTATCTCTGTTCTATTTATTTATAACTATGCAGAATATACTAAATATATTCTACTGCAGCTCTTATATAAGCCCTTTTGCCCAGTGCAACCAGTACAATTAAGTGTGGCTGTTACAACATAACTATAAATAGTTTCGGCTAGGGATATAGCTGGGTGGGTGCGTAACACTCATTAATGCACAAAAAACAACATAGTTATTCAGTGTCCTACATGTAAATAACAAGAAATTGCATAATGGAAATAGTTTTAGCACTGAATGTAATGATTCCCAGTAATATAAAAAGGGCTTTTTGTCCTGCTAATCCCACTGAGAATCAGCGGTCCAGTCTGCAGCTCTTGGAGTTCATTGTTATTGTTGTAAACAAGTGGCAGGTGAAAAGAAATGAAAATCTAGCGAACCAAAAAGAGCCAGGGGCTTTTTCTCAGGCATTGGTTGACCAAACCAGAGCTAAAACTAAAACACCATCAGTGACTCCAGCATTAAGACACTTGTTTATATACTGTAGCATATTCATCCACACCATCTTCTCCAAGCTTCTCCTTTGCTTTCCTAAAGCATACTCCATTTATCTGGGTTGTGCTATTAATCCAGCAACGTACAGAAAGTTAATTTTGTTTTATGTGTCTCCCTCCTGCAGGGGAAAAAAAATTCTCTGATTGCACTGTTCTTTAAGCAACAAGAGCTCCAGCAGGAACATCAGTTAAGAGAAAAGGACCAGGTTCTACTGCTGCAGAATTGCAATCCTGCTGTGTCCTTGTGATTCTGCAGAGACCTACATTTCAGGTTTGCAATCAGATGAATACATTTATTAGGAAAATGGAACTACACGTTAGTGCACTACAAAGGTGTATTTCTTGAGTGGATGTATGTTATCACACATGAAAAGATACTGATTTATTCATGTTGTGATATTGGAGACAGTGGAACCTTTCCAACTTGTTCTGCATCCTGAGCAGCTTCACCCTCTGTCTGTTCATTGATAACACTGCTCTGAGCTGACTGCAGGTTTAGTGGTTTCTGTGAGACCTGAACATGGTGGTTTTACCGAAATAAAGATAGGATGTCACGCTGGAAGTCAAACACAACAATTTTGCTGATCGTGAGGAGCTGGTGGAGCGTTATGAAACGGTACACATCCTGAAAGGGGATATGACCCACAAATAGTCTGGTTACCTTGCAAAATGGTTTCCACTACTGTGTGCCACTCACCTGTGAAAACAACGTCTCCCCTCCATGTGTCAATACACCCGCTGTTGACAGGTGAAATGAGTTGTGGTAGCTGCACCTTGTCAAGTCTGCTGTGATAAGTGGGACATCTGACTTAAATTCAAACCGTTAGCAGAAGACGGCTCCTTTCCCCGGATGAATGATTTTTTTGCAGCCACTATAGATCCCATCAAAAGGCCTGTTATATGTGCAGAAGCATCTTGGATAAAACTGACAATTGTTGGCCTCTAGGGACCATGCACCAGAGGAGTAGTGATAGTGTGAAAAAGATGAGAATGGCAGAAAAGGTACAGTAATTATGCATGTTTGTGCGCATGTGTGAGTGAGTGTGTTTTCATTAATGTGCACAAGAAAGAAATGAAAGAGCAGCCACTAAAGACTAATAGAAGCCACTAAAGAATATTTTTCAGCAGCTGGATAATATTTATGTATGTTTATATACATATTATATAATTTAAATTGATTATTTGTGGATGTGAACATACAAAACTAAGCCCTAGAAAAGTGATGATCATGATCTGTGTGCACCCTGGATAGGTAACTTGGTTTCATTGTAAGTCACACCCCTGAATAAAGTTTTAGAACAGCAAGCGAGAAAGCAACTTTAACGACAGTTGTGTTGATTTTCTCATCAAGGCAAACACGGCTGTACCGCTATGTGCAAAGTACAAACAGCAGTGGAGCTGGGTGAAGTTGTAGGTTGGAGTCCTAATCCTGCCAAAACAAGCTGTCATCCGATAATCAAACAGAGGCTGGATCGATGGTGGCGGAGATCAACGTGTCAACAACAAGCCTGTCTGATACCAGCCGCTAGTTCAACATCGAAATTGACCGTTGCTGCCCTCGCGTTGTCAAGACCGGTTGGTGAAAGTGGGAGTCGGCGCGAGAAAAACAAGCAGCTGTTTGAGGACTAATGTAACCCTAAAACAATGCAGCGTAAGCACAATCAGAAAGTGTATACGCAGCTATGAAAGAACACCAATTTGTCCTCACTTTTGCTCTGCAGGGAGATGCCATTTGCCTACTTTCCACAAACTAGAGACCATACACATTTATTTTCATCCTTCTCCTGTACAGCTCCAGATGGCATTAAAAAACTCAGTGAAAACATAATTCATGGTTCTTATTATACCAAAATGTTTATGAGCGGGCAGCTACTTCTAAACAGACCAGCTCTTTCCTCCCGTGAACCTATTTGATATCGATTTAACCACCTTGCAGCAGCAGCAGCAGGTGCAACACACACAGTAGCTCTTCGACACATCACGGCCTGGCAGCGTTTTCAGAAGCATGCGATTTTTGTCCCATTAGGCTAAAGTGGTAGCCAGACAGTCCAGGACGAAATAATCACTTTCAGCGCATGGCACGGAAACTGGCCCCTTCCGATGTCACTGATCCAAAGATGTGTGGGAGAGCTCGAGGTCATTATATCCCACTGGAAAGTTAATCTCGCACCAATTAGTTCCAGCCCAGGAGGTACCACCGGGCACTGTGCTATGAAATGGTGGTATCCTTTGGGAACCCTCCTCCCACCGCTCTCTCCCACCTTTTTTCTTTCCACAGATCGACTTCTACACGGCGCGGCCTTGCTTCCACACACACATTTGTGCACACACTTTCGCTCTAAGGTTTTCTGTATTGATTCAGCCATCATTGTATTTTAGCTCTGCAATTACGTCTGGTGATATTACCGGGGGTGTTACATGACTCTTCTAATTGCTGTGTCAATATGACGTCAGGGTTTTTGCTGCTGTATGATTTTACTGGCAAGTTAAGTGCATCTGATGTAGGTTTTTATTTCTCCTTGGTCTTTTTAGGTTAAGGATGTTCTCATCCTTTTTAACTAATAGATATCAATGTGAAACTTCCCCAGTTAAAGTATGCAAATGATGCATTATCTGAACAGAAATCTGAACTTTGAATAGAGCCAGGTTCAAAATTCTTATCTTATTTTGTTGACATATTAGAGTGAAGGGTTTTGTACAGAGGGGATCTCTTTTTATCACTCCATAAATAAAAAAATACCTATAACAACCACAGAAATCCATTCCTGACATGGTTTTAGGAATAAAATGTTACATAAATCAGGCAATGAATGATATTTGAACAAACCCCTCTGTGAAAAGCTTCAGAATATAGATAGGAATAAAACTGGAAAGTTTGATGGATGTTAAGTGCTACTGAATTGGAGATTTCTGGCTCGTATGAGTATGAGGAAAAAAAAACTAATTTTGAGAAAACAGCCTTTAAAGATATGTATTGAAAATTCCATACATTTTTATTGGAGAAGATAGTATTTAAACTATTTACGAAATTGTGGATGATGCAAGGGAAATGACTATGTTTGGATATGAGGAGAGAGAGAGAGAGCTTTACAATGATACCTCTGATGACATGGTGCAGACAATCACAGCGCTGCATGCTGTGTTAGAATGCATTAGAACTTCTGTCGAATTAAGGAGAAATCTTCAGACGCAGTAAAATGAACTCCTAAATGTGTATTTTGGACATTTTCTTTCCACTAGACTGAGACATGTTATGGAAGCAAAGTAGCCCAAAATCTCAAAATGGACCAGTTCATGAAAAAAACTGTTTTTGCCTGTAGTGTCTTGCCTCCAGGCATACAGTATGTAGCTTGTTACTTCACTTCCACAAGTGCATTTTATTTCATTGTTATCTTGTGACAGAAGTTTGCTCAAGCTTAAAAGCCAAATTTCAGTCATCGAACATCAACACATTATTATCTTGTGGATGTGCTAGATTTGACAATCTGTTAATTTGTTAAAGATTTAACATATTCAAGTGTAAGTAAGATGTAGAATGAAATGAAAGATTCCTTTTTTTTATAGCTGTCAAAATTACATTTAAGACGGGAAGCTGAGATGCCTTAAATTGGAAGCTTTCTGGCACAGCTATCAAGGCTCCTTCTCAAGTTCACTTGGTGATTTTCTTTACTTGCTTCCCATTTTCTCTCCACATTCCTACCCAGTTTTCACTTCTCTGCTCTCTTTATTGTGCTCCCTTGTTTATCCCACTTCCTTTCATTTCATCATTGCTTGATTTCTCACTCCCAGCCCCTGTTCCCTTCTTCTTCCTCTCCGCTTTTCTCTCAACAACTATTTTCACACGTCTGTGTGACATGACCGGGGGGGCTGTGAACGGAGAGTGTGACAGATGCAGATGAGTGTGTGACAGGGAGTAGTTCAGGACTGCTCTCTTTCTCATTGCCTTCCAACATGCAGGTTTGACGTGCACTTAGCATTGATATCATTGTGTGAGTGCATTTTGACATGCTGACATGCACCCGTGAGTCCCCTTTAGTGTTTATTTGTGGCTGACATGCTTTGGTACTGAGGGATGCTATATAAGCACAGCTAATTAACATGTGTGCAGATGTGGGGTGTCAGATGTTTTAGCCACTTCATGCGTTAATCTAAAGAAACAAGGCATACAGGAACAGCAGACTGAGTCACACTGCTGCCTCTTGAACTGATTTGTGTAAAGTGTGTATTCATGTGAATGAATCTGCATTAGCTTGTAAATGGTGCTTGATCTGACTATGGGTGTGGGGGTGAACCATATTTGTTAATGAGTCATGTCCCCTCACTCAGCCTGTAAGAAGGCATCATCACCACATCATTTTATTAGCCACACAATCAATGAGGCTTTAGGGATACTAATGTTGGTCGATCGGTCAGTCAACTGGACCGAAAAATCTCTAGTATTGAATGGATTGACATGATTTTTTTTAAATATATATATATATATACTTGTTCAAGATCCTCAGAGGATGACGTCTGCTGACTTTGGTCATCCACTGACTTTTCTTCCACCACCCCCATATGGCTGACATTTTTAGTTTTTAGTGAAATATATTGACGGTTATAACATAGAACATCCATTAAATTTGGTATGAATACCATCGTCCCCAGAGGATTAATATTCTGGAGAAATATATAGGGGATATGTAATATGATTACATTATAAATACAGAAGTAATAACTGTTCTGTGCTGGAGACATAATATTATGTTTTTAGACCAATAATTAAACATAAAGATTATTATATCTTTAATATGGCTGCCTTTTCACAATTTTATTGTGATCACCAACTAATTATGATTCTTCTCATTATGTTATTTCAGAATACTAACTAAAGTCACAAATAATACCTCAAAAGAGCTTTGTAAATACTAGATGACCACTGGACCATAAAATAAATTACCACTGACTGTTTGCTCATTTCATGGATTTTAGGAGACTCTGTTGTCCTTTTTCAACATAATTTTCTCCATGGAGGTAAAAGACCCTCAGCAAATTTGAACAGTAAGCGCTTACAGAAGTAGGGCTGCACCTATCAGCCTAGAAACAAATGTGTGATATATGGGTCTAAAAATAAAGACTGCATTTATTTCCCAACCCACTTCTTTACAAGATTTTTTTTCTACTCCATTTTTCTCCATTTCTATCCACTTCTTCGGCCTAATTTTTGGGCTCACTGCTGCTGGCCGCTGTAGCGGTGAGGACATTGGACTTGGGTTTGGGGCCCCTCTGGACACAGAGATGTGCTTATGTAGAGAATTGCTCATGCTCCACTGGAGAATGTGGCTGTCTTTGCCAGCCAAGCCTCCTCATAGCAGATTTGTCTGCTCACTTATTGTGTCTAATTCCTTTTGCTGGCTAAGGAGCTGCCCAGTCTGCACTGAGACCCCCTAAAGAGCCAGACTTAACTGGTTTCCCTCAAGACTTAAATGACGGTATTGTCATCAAAGGAGGCTACGTCTTCTATTACAGAGAGAGAGAGGGAGGTAGAGAGGGAGGCACTTTTCAGCTATTTCACCTTCTTCTTTTTTTATCTTTTTATATCATTGCCAGATGGAAGTGTGGGAACATGTCTGACACAAGCGAGATACTTGCAGTCAAATTTCACTGTCAGAAACTTGTGCTACAATCACCTCAGCACTCATACATTCATGAATATGCCATTAGGAGCTTTTGTAATTTTTAGCAACCACAGGGACAATGATGAGCGTTGCCCTAATATACTGCAGTGTCAGACAAAACAAGTTTGCAGCCATATACTGCCATTACTTCTAAAAATGTTTAGCTTCAAGTCTCATCCTGGCAGAGATGTACAAGTAAATGAGGATGAGTCAGAAATTTAAAAATAACAGTTTCTCACTAATAACTTCTCTCCCTCTGCTGACTCTCACACATCCGTCTTCACAATTAGTTCTTTTGTGTAGCCATAACACTTCAGTATCACATATGGAAATTTTTGAATAGGTAAACTCTGAAAGAACTGCTATCACTTAAAACTAACTAAATGAATTTGTTGTAATTCATTACATAGATTAACACATCCAACACAAACACAACCCAAAGCGAATTAATCCATTAAATTAATTAGTTCCCACAATTTCTAAAACATGTAAGTGAAGGCTATGTAGTTGTCAATGTGAACTCTATTTCAACCTCATCCTTGGGAGAGTGCTCTATTATTGAAGTAGGGATAGTGTCCCTAAGCCTGCGCACCATCACCTCATCCTCTATATACAAATGGATTGTTAAATGGACAGCCAGCAAATGTTTGAGTTGATTTTTGTCACCCACAATCTGTCAGGGTGATCATTTGTCAGCAGAAATATTGATTTAGCAATATGGGTGAGATTGGCTTGGAGTTAGGAAGCAGTGCATCAAACCACAAATCAAGAGTTCAGAGAACATTCAGGAGCAGCTTGTGCCGCACCGAATCGTGACCGAAAATCCAAGATTATGTTACAAGGAAGACGTGGTTGGGATGAGCATATTTTAGAGCTTGTAGGGGGAAAATGCATTCTATAAAAAGTGACCACTTTAACAGCCCAATATTACGCTGAATACCAAATGGCGGTATTACTCACTCATTAGAATAGCTTGAACAATCAGCCTTCTCACTGTGACGTTTCAAAGCAACATGAGACACTAGCAGAGCTTCAGTGAGGCCAGCTCACCTGTTCCCAAACTGCCGGTGCACTAGTCAGAAAAACTGCTAAATTAATTAAAATGTCAAGGCATACAATCTGGAAAATTATAGTAAGATGACATTTCTACTAATGCCATGTGAGCGAGAACATGAATGAAAGTGTTTTGTGAAGGCAGATGAACCAACTCAGCTTGCACAGGCCTCTTAAACTTAGCATATAACCTCATGGAAAGTTTGTTTCATTCACTTCAGTTTACAAGTGCATTGGGTGGTTTTGAAATCGTCCAGAGCATAGTCCAGCCAGGGTTACTGACAGACTGTAAGATGGATTCAGATCAATTCAGATCGAAAGAGAACCAGCTTGACTTGTTCTCTCGCAGTCAATAAAATAGAATTATACAAGCCTTGTCTTTTGTCAGTTGAGCAGTACAAGAATAATGTGCTTTTGTTTTATGATTCTTTGGCTGCATCTACTTGTACTCATGGGTTCTAAATGAGAATTCCATTTTCTGGTCCTAATTGGGTCGATTTGCCTTTGAACCTGTCAAATTCTGCATCTATGCAGCAGACGGCACCTTCGTTGGATATATTCAAATAAAAGAAGACACCTACAAAGAGCAGGCGCACGCCTACGCAGTGAGCAAAACTCATACACAAACACACTCAAGCACATAGAGTATACACATATTCATAGGTTTGCGCACTAACACACACACACAGGGAGCACTTATCTGAGGAGTTTGACTTTAGCAGATTGTCAGCCTTTGCAGACAGAGACACGTCAACATCACAGGACTCTCCCCCCTATGACAGGCGTCTCCATGGCACCCCTTAGATCACTGTGGCGCCACTACGGCAGCTCCTTATATTTCAATCCCCCCTCTCTTCTTCCCCCACAGCTCAAGCGCTGGTATCTGGAAACATATTTCAGAACAGTGCTGGGCTTTGCCCACACACATACACACACACACACCTCCATAATGCTCACTTACAAACTTTGAGAAAAAGAGAACATCACAATTCTGCATCTATGCAGTGTTGAAATGGGACACAGCCAGGATAGAGGTACATGTCACATCAATGTGAGTATCGTACATTACCTCATACTGGGTCACTCCAGCACAGTGCATCCTTCTGACAGGCAAATCCTCAATGTCTTAATTTCCCCTCTTTTTGCAGTAAAGGGAAGTGCACACAACATTTAAATTGAAAAGTTAATTACTGAATTTTTCATTTGTTTTTGCTGGAATAAAAAATTAAATTAGTACCAAGATACTTTTCAAAAATGCTCCTCCAAATACCACATGCTTCTTACGTCCCACAGTCCAAAAGTATATAAGGTACTTGGACCAAATCCTCTAAATGGCCCACAGGTATGAATAAGTGTGAGTGATGGGTCTAATCCCAATGTCCGCCCTCACAGACACCAACACTTTGATGCTCGTTTCCGATAACTCCTCAAGGGCTCAGAGCTGTCCAACTCTGGAATCAGTAAGTGCGTGAAGTCTCTTTAGGAAGACTTTTTGAGCCATTCACACACACTTTCACTAAGTCCATGGGAAGAGTTGGCAAAGAGAAACTGACATGTAAATAACTTGCCAGCTCTGTGTGTGGCTGTTCATCCTGGCATGGCATGATGACAGTTTACAAAAATATTTTCATTTGATCCAACAAGTTTAGGATACTTGCTGAACAGACAGCAAACAAGAAACTGCAGTCTCTGAAAGTAAGCATGAAAGGAGCCAGATTTATAGGCCACAGAAATCGCTTTGCCCTGGTAACATTTGATGTCATTCCTCCCGATGCCATTTCAGGACCTTACACCATCTTGCTCTCAACGTGGGCACATTGAGCACTTAAGTGCGATTACTTAAATATTGTGAGGGTTCAGCAGTTCAGGCTAGTTCTTCACTGACCCAGTTGGTTTCTAGTATCCAAGACCCAATCTGGGAGTTTGGCCACGTCACTCATTTACACTAATTATAGTATAATTAGGTGAGGTTATCACATGAGAAACAGTGTATGTTTTAAAGCACAGTGGAGATTGTAAGTTGCAGCGGGGAGTTGCAGCGGGGAGTTGCATTGGGGAGTGTTGGGTTGACCACACTTTGGATCAGGTCTCTTAATCCTGGGGTCTATTTGGCTTTTTTTAAACATTAGTTTATACACATGAGGTTTCTGTAGTTTTTTTCTGTAGGACTGTGTCCAAAGTTCAAGACTGCATGACTAACTACCCGTGTTAGGCTTGGTTTGCAATATGTCCAACAAAAATATACCTGCAAAATAAGGTAACTATAAGTAACAATAAGTCTGGAGGTGGAAAACTAAAACCAGCCTGTAGGACGCAGGACTATGACAAACAAAGGGATATCTTTAGCGTTCCAAATTTAAAACATATCACTGGATTAGCCAAAGGCAGCTCACTGTTGAAGACAGTAATCCCTGACACCATGACTTATTACGTTATTCTTCATTCATAAAGTGTGTTACACTGTAGTTAAGCAAATACATATCTGTATATGACTTATGTTCATTTTCTATAAATTACTGAGCTGAAAGAAAAAAAGTTTCATGCAATCATAACCTTTGCAAAATGGACTATTACAATATGCATCTCTCAGTAATTATGACTATCTCTTGCTGTTTCAAATTATCCCGACCTTATGTTTTACATAAGAAATAGCAGCTTAAATACTAACCAGATTGCGAATGAATACAGAGTAAGAAGGTGGCTAGTAAAAAACATGATGGATTTTGTTTGCATTGCTGTGTAGTAAACATGTTGCACCACCCCCAGCTCTCTTGAGGTTTAAAAACATGTTATTGATTTTACTATTGCTGTTCCATGCAGCATGGTAGTAGCAGATTTCTGAGAGCACTGACGAGTGAAGGCCATCAACATGGCCTGTTGTGTTGGTGGGAAATGAAATCCCCTGAGGACTCTAAACTCACATGTTGTGACCTTGAACAGGCCAATGCATTCATCCCTGCTTTGGTGAATATCATATGCTGTAGATTTTTGATCATTTAGTTTAAGCTAAGTTTACAGAGATTTGAAGTGTTAGTTCAGTGCCATGTACTACGCAGTATATTTATTTTCCTTATTCTAAGACAAGACAAACATGCTTTTGGATTCTAGCAACAGTAACTGGTGACACTTATCATTTAGGCATGCTGTCAAATATGTATTAACTAAACTGTTTACACACTGTGCTCAGGAGTGAATGTATTGGATACACCTTCATCCTCTTAGCACAGTGAGTCCTGATTTCTTGTTTGTGTCTGTTTACATAGCTCGCAATGTCTCTGAACTGTCCCTCAGAGTAATTAAGCGCTTACCCCATGATCCACTCAGGAAACACAGGGGATTGGCTCCACTCAATACATCCAGGCGTCCTTCACTAGACTAGCAAACGAGGAGCCAAAACATTGTGTGTTGCACAATAGACGATCAATTCCTTCATATTGCTGTCCCTTAATAACATTCGCGATAGGCTGTGAGATGCAGCTGAGGGCAGAGGAATTGCTTGAATGGGTGGATCTGTTCAGTATTGAGGCAAGATGATTTGAATTAGGTGAGAGGAAAGAGAGGATGGAAATCAAGGAAATGAGACTGTGAATTACTGACTCAGAAGCGCTTGTGGCTGTTATTTGAAAAGCAGAAGCTCACAGTTTTTTGGATGTCTTTGCCTCCAGAGACTTTCCTTGCCTCTGTGGAGTAGCACAATGAAAACTTCATGCACTGGTTTAGCCATGATTGCCCTACCAACCCCTCCAGAGACTAATTTTATAAATGGACGTAATACTCTAACTTGGCATCAGCGTTCTTTCATTAACTAAAGAGCAACATAGCAACTAAGTAGATTACCTGTGTTCAAAGATGGACGTGTCATGCCTCTTTACAGAAGTGACTTATTGGCCCAGTCTCAACTCACAACTCTGCTTGACAATTGAGTTCTGGCTCGATTACACCTCTAAGCCACAAATCAAGGTGAGAGAGAGTTTCTTGATGAGCCCATTCAAACTGATGGTACCATTAATTCTTTGATATTCAATCTGAAATTCACAGTCCCCATCAGACACTTTGTTTCAATAAAGGTCTCCCACTTGCTCAATCACTAAAATAAACAGACTCAGTCATTGGCTGTGTCATCACATTTGTAAGAACCGGCTGGCTTGGATCCTCCAGGTGCCATGAGGGTGCGCTCTATTAGGTATATGGCTGCCTTGATAGCCATCTTTACAGGAAAGTGAGTAGAAGATATCTGCTTGGCAGCATATTGGTGAACACATGGCCAGCTTGTTTGCTTGTAGTAGATACTGCAATAAGTACCTGCATCCAGTATGTGTCCTAAGGACGTACATGGATGCATGGTTGGTTTCTCCAGGGCTTTTTACATTTCAGAGGTGGAGAAGTCAGAAGTAAGGGTTTTAGGTTGGACTGCTTGTGGTGAAACATGAAGGTATTCTAGCATGGTTAGCCTGTCACTGTGTTCTTCTGTTGCCGCTGGGGAAGAGTACTATAGTGATGTTCAGTTATTGCCTTGTGTTATGTTATGATGTGGGGTCCATTTGATGATATGATAAGACAGTTAGGGTTACAAGGCCCATGTCCCTTTGTCTTAGAGAAAGTTCCATTCTAAGTAGACAATATTTTAATCAGTGGCAGTCTCAAATCAAAGCCTGTGGATTGTTGGTTAATGACTGTCGTGAAGATGGATGGATCTTTGAATAGATCCAGTTGTTATCACTTTCTTGTCAAGACAACAGCTCTTGGTATAAAGAACAGAGAGATATGGCTACAGATAGATTTGTGTGTGTATAGAGAACACACACAAGCACACACATACATCCAAACTGTCCCCTGAGCTCACACCAATTTGAAACAGGCAAGGTTATTCATAAAGAGATAGATGTTGCTTTTTGTCTCTGCTGTCATTCGACAATCCATCTTAATGCATGATAATATTTGGCTGTTGGGTTTTTCACTGTGCCGGGTTCCACATGAATGCATCCAGTTTGTCTGTTACAGAAGGCTGATGATAAAGACAAATTACTGTTCATAGGTGGCTACTGTACTTCCCAGGGGCCAGAGAGGTGCAAAGAGGCCATAATATTTTATAAACAAGGAGCTGATCAGGTGCTATATATGACATTATCAGAGAAAAGCAAAACTGATGTTAAGGCATTGAATTTTGTTTTTTGACATTTAATGATACAAATTCTGTAAATCCTTTCAGCAGACAGAATAGAGGTACAAGATAAATTTAGGCGAATAGCCCAGTTTTATCGTGACTTAAAAATGAGCTTAATAGGCCATGTGTGTATATATCAGTTAGAGTCATTTTGTTATAACATTAACTGTAGTGCACATATCTGCTTTTTGCACACTAAAACAAGAAGATTTATGAGGAACAATGTAATGGAAAGTTTATTGCTATTCCATTCTGAGCCAGTGCTTGTCTTCCTCCACCATTTAGCGAGGACAATATACGAGGCACTAATGGAAAAGGCAAGTGTGGCATGTTAAATATCTTTCACCTTATTAACACGGAGTGTGACTGGTATATGGTGAGGCATTACGCTGTTTCCCCCTTGATGCCAAATCAATACGTTGACATGTGTAACAGAACATGCTCTGACCGTAATGTCCTCTTAATTAAATGTGATGCAGTATCTGCTGAAATTGCAGTTGCGCTATGTTCACGGCAGCTATACTTGGCCAGTGAAAATATCGATAGTCTATCTATACCATCTCACAGTGTACAGGACATCTCTGTGTGTCTTTCAACAGGCCTGTTGACAAGGACAAATGATTTAAGAGAGGGAGCCTCTGTAATGCCTAACGCCTGTGCTACAATTGCACCTAAGGTAGAAAAAATAGTGACCTTATGTCTCAAAAGGTTTGGTTGCTTACTATTTTCCTGCAGAATAATTCCGTTGGACAGTGAAATTGTTGTGCTCCTGTTCTGCAATAAAAAGTATTTTCTAATCCACATATGTAACTGTAATCTTGCCAGTGACAGATTTTTACAAGAGTGTGAAAATTGCATGCATTATGGAACACCAGGCACCCTGTGCAGTTTTTGGTAGAGAATCAGGCAGTTGTGCTGATGCCACATGTAAAGTTGGGCATTTTTTCCAGCTGCCCTGCTAATGAGTGACACATTTGTGGAGGCTTGTAAAATTTGTGTTGTCATAATAGGCAGACATGCACTTGTTACTGTCTATGTATCGTCAGGCACAGAATGTGCTTGTTGCCAGGGGATAGGAGGACTTTTGGGTATTATTCTGTCTGACTGTCATGTTCACTGCTGTAGAAATGAAGAATTAAGCATGCTCAAATGGAGCTAATTCAATAATGGATTGCTCCCCAAAAGCAAAATTTGCAAAACAGTGACGTACATGGATAATTGTTTGACATGACTAATTGTTAAGCCAACATTACTCAGCGTGAACACTGGAGGCTCCGGATTACGAACATGCACGCAGCTCAGCATGGCTTTAATAGCATGTTCCAACAACCAAAAACAGGTTTTAGAGCAGTATAACAAAATGGCTATTTTTGCTTTTTTAATGATCGTTTTCTAAATGGATTGTGTGGATATGAGCAAAACTCATAATGACCATCTTCCCCTCTTTTGGCTTTGCAGCTTACCTTATGGCTGCTCTTAAAGGCTGTGCCTTTAACCATTCAAATGCCTCCTTGTCTGAGCAGGGCCATCATCCACCCACCATCCTGATCTCATTTGTCTTTCACAATCTTCTCTCGTACATGTCAGGTCATCAGCCTGTTTGTCCTCCCCCCTATTGTTAGGCTGAGATGAGCCCACTGTGGTGCTGGATAAATACAAGCCCACTGGGATTTAGCACAAGAGTGAATGGAGTAAATGGAGATTGGAGGGCAGTTGTTGCTGTAAACCACCATCTATTTAAGCAGAAATGGATTTATTCTCAATGTGCTGGTGTTAGCTCTGGCTGATTAGTTGTAATCCCAGGGACTTCTTATATGACTGGATAACATTAACACACTGGAAAACCTTTCATTAAAGAGAAGCTATGTAAATTATTCAAAATTGAATGCAGTGTGATTCTGATAATCCTCTATGTAACAATGCTTTGTACTTTCTATGTCAGGTTAAGATGTTAATTTTTTGTGCTCGCTATATGCTCCTATATGTGGAACCTCTTTTGAAAATTACGCCTACAGTGAAAAATATGAAGCAAGGGCTTTATTTGGCCGAAGGACATTAACTTTTATTCTGAAATAAAGCATTTTTTTTTTAGTATTTCTTGAGTAACAATAAGTAATAATGCTTATGTCATCAGTGGCCTGTCTAAATGATGAATATAATGATGAATAGGAGCTGTAAATGTGCCTTACTGCATGCAAAACAAGCAGTAATACGAAGGTAACCCCACTCCCTCACCGTTTTTTTTTTTTTTTTTGTGCTTTGTGTTCTAAAGTTTAAGCTGCCAGCACTCTACCATTAAGTAGTGTCAGTAACCAATCCAAACAGTGAATAAATTGCATTTCTTCCAGGCCATTATACAGACTTTACTCCTGCACCCATTCTCATCGTCAATCAAGTCACGCCGCAAACCAGTCAAAACAAACCGTACTTTTACCATTTACTTGATATAGCAATGACTCAGAGAAAAGAATGGAGAAATTGACCCCCAGGGGTAGTTGCTCAATGTCAAGGTCACTGGTGAGTTGTCAGAGCTACAAGGAAAAATCCATTACTGAGGCAAGGGAAAGGTGTAATATTTGTCATTCTCAAATGAACAGCAGCTGTTTCTTCCCCAGTGGTTAGGTGTGAAGCCTTTGGGAGTTTGATCTGACCATGGCAAACTTAATGGCCTTCTGATTTAAGGAAAGCCCATGCAGTAGTCCTGATCTTTGATTTACTCTTTTGCATGTGCAATAAGTCTGAAGGGGATATGGACTAGAAGTGGCTTTTGATCTAATGGTCAATATAAATACGTTCCACTTCTCTTAGGAGCCTGCAGGAGTTGTATGGCAGAACTAAAGCCAGATTTACTAGGTTTGTTGGGCTAAAAATGTATCCAAATGTGAATTAGGTAAATAGAATAACACTATATTGGACACTATTCATTTTATGACATAAACACATATCATAAACAGTCATTATGGATAATCATTAAATTTGAGCAGGACTTTTTATGTTTGTGTGCTACAATTTCTTGTTACTTAATAAATGACATTGATTCCAATATATTTATGTTAAGATAATATTGGATGAGAATAT
This sequence comes from Toxotes lorentzi, assembly GCA_037833715.1. Lineage (NCBI taxonomy): Eukaryota > Metazoa > Chordata > Actinopteri > Toxotidae > Toxotes > Toxotes lorentzi. The sequence goes on along the minus strand of JBBMJY010000016.1, from coordinate 6,930,387 downwards.
GATATATGAAAGCTGTTCTGTCTTTTAATTTGTTATTGAGCACTTTAAGCTTACAAGTGAAAGAAATTACAAAATGACCATTTGCAAATGGACTGGAAACAAGTGTTCTCTCTAAATGTACTGAAACATGTAAAACTGCTCACCCAGTTGACTTCATTAATTGTTTTTTAAAAATTCCTCTTTTAATTCTACTGTAGGTCAAAGGACCTGAAAATATGCTGATTATGTGTGAAAGGGATAACGTAATATTAAAAACTCTACTGTCAAGGAGAGATTATCTCAAAATGAAAATAAAGGGATTTAGTGAAGAGTCCGTGACCCTTTTTATCACAGTCCTATTGTGTAATGATATGAAATGATTGCACAAGAAGAGACATTTAAAACTGGGTTACACTGACAGTTCCCTCTGAGAACTGCTTTGACAAACATTCAAAATTTAATCTGTTTATATTTAGCTGCTTCATGATTGAATAATGCACCCCTTTTACATGCAAAAACAACTGCGGGGTGTCAGCGATAATGAAAAATAGATACATTCAACTTGGTTCCACAAAAAAAGTTCTCTTCTGCATTTCTCTTCTGCAAACTCCGCCAACCAAATCCATCATTAACAACATTAAATCCATAAGACATCAACCAACCTGCAGAGGAATGAAGGGAAAAGCCAGCAGAATAGCTTACGATTAATTCCATCACTAGCTAAATCTGTTTGTAAAGATTTATGGATTTGTAATTAGCATAAACATGAAGGAGATCGATAACAATGACATTATCTCTGCTGAACTAATCGGTTTATTCTCACGTCAAAACAAGGCAGAGTAAATCTTTTGTTTAAAGACGTATCATCCCTGCACTGTATTTGGGTGTTAAGATACTTTGACAACAAAGTGCGACAATGGCAAGAGCCCACACAGATTTGGGATGCTTGTATTCTGGCATTAGGGTAATCTTGTGTAGAATCAAGACATTAGCTGACATCAATCTACTGTCAAATCTTTTTGGAAAGGAGGAACAAAGCTTCATAGTGATAGCTCATTTGATTCTGTGTTAAATGTATGTTAGACCATATCAGTCACAGCCATTCTCTGGGACACTTCCTCAAAGCAAACACTCCTAAAGGGCACATCTACAAAGTGCAATTATTGTGTCACATTCAGACTACCTGAGATAGTGAAGAATCACTGTGCCATCTTGTGGATTGCACCACTGCGCCGCAACCACTTTAGAGAAAATCTGTGCACCATCTCTTGACTGACATGGTGTCATCTCCTTGTCAAGCACAGGAATGGAGCTCAAGGGTCGGATTCCCTGATGGCTCACAGCCTGCGGAGAAATGCCAGGGAGCCGGCAGGCACTTGTGTTTTTAATAGAAACCGGTCAAAAAAAGATCTGTCATTTCCTCATTCACTATTTGGGTGACTTCTGGAGGCCATTAAGAGCAACTTTTCCCTCCCTCAACATGCTACCACAAAACTATCCAAGGCATCCACTGACAGGAGCCAGTGCACCTGCTTTACAGGAGAACTCCATTTCCAGGTAGTTATTCATTTCAAGGGATGGCTTGCAAATGTTATGCAAGAGCATCTGTCTGCATTTACATATCACAGTGTGCATGTGTGTGTACATGTAGATGCATGTAGCACACAGACTGTGCGAGGGACCAGATAAATTATGTCTGTGGCCTGTTGATTAATGAGCTTACCACGCTGAAGTTGTTTCACCTTGTTTTCATAAATTTGTGTAAACTATACGATGAAGAACACAATAGAAATATAGCAGCTGTGTGTGTGTGTGTGTGTGTGTGTAGGCATAATGTTGTCAGAGACAGACGAAGTGAGAGAAAGAAGTAAGTGGGTGAGTGAGTGAGTAATAGAAAATGAGACCCTTGATGATGAAGTACAGTATTTGCAGGTACAGTATTTCATCCTGAAATGAGAGCTACTCCATCTCTTCCTCTGCCACGTAATAGTCTCTTTCACCATATAATGTGTGCAATTAGGTCTTGGCCATGAATAATATTTAATTCATTATCACAACAGTGTTTGAACAAGAAATGCATCAGTTAGTGAATTTGTCAGAGAGCTGATGTAAAGGGAGCAGTATGTCTTGGTTGAATGGGTTTGTGCATGAATATTCTAATGTTCTGCAATTAACCAACAACAAGAGGAAGGACATGTAACATGTAAAACTGGCAGGAAATACTGTGGTTTTTCATGTGGTCCTCACACTTTTTTTTATGAGTGATGGTGTTACAGGTGTGTGTGCTGACCGCTTGTTAATGGTCACACTCGGGAATAAACGGAGTGCCCCTTTTCCGCTGGCCTCTGTGGATGAAAAATAACCATGTCTAACTGTGCTCACTGTTGCAGTGCTAATAGCTGACTACCTCTCCTGACTGAGTAACCAGTTGGTAAATATCAATGGCTCCTGCTCTACAAAGTAACACTGTAAAAATGCTACAGTTAGTTATAATTTCTAAGTTTATAAGTTATAAGTTACAATCCTCCGATTTAGTTAGCTAACTCTTTATATCGAACAAAATAAATAACAAATGATGGAAACAAGTCATGAACTTTCTGGGAAGCATGCCCACTTTTTATGAGCGTAAATCTAATTTATTGGTGAAGGTGAAATATTTACGGATTCCTTGGGCTGATAAAGCTTGTGCGCGCCTCTGTCTCACCTGAGAAGATGTAGGTGGCTTGATACAGTGAACAAACAGTCCATCAATCATGTGACTACAATCAAGTAGCTAGGGCAAGACTACTACTACTAAATCTAGTAATACTAAAGTTTGTTTTAGAAAGATTTGTGGACCTATGGCCCTTTTTTGAACTTGTCTGTCCCATTTGTTGGATTTGTTGAGAGTCAGAGCTGTGCAGTTGTGACAGCTTTATTTACTCGAATTTAAATTATGTTTATTCAGTTTATTGCTCAAATACCCTATTTACATGGATTTACAGCAGTAGTTTTAAGAATTCTGTTATCAGGGGAAAACCACATAATTTTTATTGTGCAATTTCTTAATGATTAGCAAGTTATTAACATGTGGAAATACTAGATTAAGGATTTGCTTGGAATTTGCATGTCTACTTGTCACCTAATGGTGTGACAGTGGCTCAGTGTTTGTCACAGAAAATCCAGTATTACCTGTAAACTGCTTGTATTTTAATACAGTGAAATAGTCGTTAGTATCGTTATAAGTATATGAAAAGCACTTGAATTTCTTTCGAAATTTTCTAGATCTTGCAGTTGGATAACCCAACCTTCAGTTGGCAGCATCCTCTCTTGCAAGCGTGTGCAAAAATTATTTCAACCAAAGTGAAATCCATCTCTTCCTCCATGATGATTCTTGGAGACTCACTGAGGAGATCGCAAGCTGTGGCGGCCGGCCACAAACTTGGCTGCGTTTGCTGACTCAGAAAAGGACATTAGCATACAGCTGCCATTAGCCAGGCTGCAGCTGCTACGGATGCCTTCCTTAGTTTGCTAAAAGGAAGAGACAGTATGTGGGGCTAACTCATGTGGCAGAGGGTTCATAAGGCGTGCACTCATGGTCCACAGAGAGCTTTGCTGATGCCTTCTCTCTGTTCTGATGACTGATGTTGTTCTGCTCTTATGAAACACTACATGCAAACCTTAAGACCAGTCTGTTGTATGAGTGACATGATATATGGCACAAAGAAAATATGAATCTTGTTATGTAAATATGGAAGGACCTCCTGGCTTGCACATGCAGGAAGACAAAAAAACATAAATTTACAGATTTTTACAAAATTTATTCCCAGCAAATAGAGTTTCCTTGAACAGTGCCTTTTGAATTGATTTCTGCTTGTTCCCAATCCACTCTGAGAGAGCCATCTTTTCATGTCTAGTTGAAGCTGAATCACATTCTGTCAGGGCTGAGGTGATGTTGCAGGCAGATTGCTTATCCGTCAGGATCACGGCAGACACAAACAGGTTGCTGATGCTGCTGCTTGAACCTGTCTCAGTCAGGCCTCGATCATCAAATCTGTCCCTGTCTCCCATGATATATTGACAGCATTGCATTTGTCTCCCCCTTCCCCTCCGAGCTGAATTCCTGACCAATCCTGTGCCTGGTTATCGGGCCATCATAAAGAATGTATGACAGGACCTTAGAGTAGTGAGAGATGGCGAAGCCGGTCACGCTGGTGAAGATGGAATAACGTAGGTGTGGCGGCACATGGCAGCTTGACTTTACAGCCTTGATTCCTTTCACAACCACCTTGAAATCTCAGACTGTGAACACTGTTTAAGAAGTTGTTGAAATGAACATGAAATAGATAGAATTTTGTGATCTGATGGTTATTAAAGTTGAAGGAGGAAGGCCAGGCAAGTTCAGATTCAATTTTACACCCTCCACCATCCGCATGCATTGTGCATATTAAATATTGTCAGCTGAATCCATGTCTTTGAACTCAAGAGTTAATGTTACTACTGTGGGACATTTCTAAAGATCACTGTTGAGGTCTGGTTTGATTCAGAGACACAGATGAGTTACATGCAGTTTAACCATTTATGAGAGAGGTAGAAATCCCAGAAAGCGTTGATTGGTCATGGTCAGAAAACCTCAACCTGCAAGTTTCCTTCACAAATTGTGATCTCTAGAGATAAACATCAGACTTAGATCAATACAATCGGCTGGATAGTGACGTCAAAACTAATTAAGATTTCCTTTGTGGCACAATGGTACCAATCTGTGCTGAGTGGGCCCAGTGTCAGCATGGGCTACAGCAAGGTTATTTTTTTTCCATTGTTTGAGGCTTAGAGGCACCTCCAGAGGGATCCCTGCAGCCAAGACACTATTATCTGGCTAAGGTTTGGGACAATCACACTGTCCCTCTCTCATTTCTTGTAAAGGTCCCTCTTCAATTAATCTCAGAGCCAAATCTTTTTATGCTCTCCTGTACGGGCCCCATGAAAAGAGACTTTTTCAAAGAAGCTTGTGAACAGGTTGGCTCTCTGTGCTGAAAGAGAACAAAGAGGGATTATGTCATATAGAGTAAACTGGGGAAGAGAGGATGGAGCTGGGTGACTCTGATTATGTCCAGATATTGTAGTGTTGTCACGTCTGCCAGAAAATGTTGTGCCTCAAAGAGTGAGCGTTCACAGACTCAGCTTTACATTTCAGTTTAGCAGAATGTGTGAATCAGTTCAACACATCACCATTTATAGACAGATTTCCTGGTTCAACTTTGACCTATCATAGTGTAGTTGTGCATCTTATTCCTCTGCAAGGTGTGATGACTAATCCAGAAACGTGGTTTAGATTAAATGAGTACCTTGTTGGTTTATCTAATCATGTAACGGTCTGTGTTTCGTGTAACAGAGTGGATTCCAGTAATTACCTCTGTGAGTCAGTGTTATCATCACCAACAGAATCAATGATCACAATGTTTTACAAGTGGGTCGCTGTTTTGTTTGTACCTTACACGTGAGGACATGCACATGCATCCATGCAGGCAATGTGATACACAGCTCTTGTAGATGCTTTCATGTGGTCCCACCGATCAACAGTTGGTGGCGGTAAGGTGCAAAGAAGTGCAGAAATCCACAAACAAAGGCAGGGAAGAAGAGGACTGCCAGCGAGTAAGAATGCATGTAAACGATGCAGGATTTTAATTATTTTCGGTTTTGTGAATGTTTTATGATGAAGGAAGGACATTCATCACAGTTGTTTGGCCTCAAGGATATATACAGTGCATTTTAATAAGAAACGCTGAATGTAAATGAAACTTTTGTTTGTTTACAAGAACACTCCAAAGGGCACCTTTAAAATGTCCCAGAGCTGAACCTATCCCAGGTGAAATCAGAAAAGTGCATAGAGAAATACAGCAACCTGTGTTCACAGCATGTGATATGTGTGTTCTTCTTTTTAAATTTGTGTTCCTTTCCTAAACTTTTATTAGTCTGTGCTGTAACAATGTTCCTGCTTGTTACGCTCCCATAGCTGCTAAAATGAATTCTACTGATAAGACCGCAATTTGTTGACTGTAAATGTTATTTCAAAAGTTAATCTTCATGCAAAAAGCTACACAGCAACATTTACAAATTGGTAACCCACAGTACCATGGAGATGAGACAAACTGGAACCAAATTGGAATCTTTACCGACTGTATAACAAACTTGAAAATTACCCTTAAAATGCCTCACTTCGAACACTTGAACAAAACAAAACCAACAAAACAGCTTGTGTCTTTTTGTTACTAATAACAAACATTCTCTCCTTAACTAACCTTGCTTACATGTAATCAGCTCAAAATAACCTTGAAAAATGCAAACAAGGCAATTGTGTTGAGGTGATTAATTCATTTCTGAATTGCTGTGCCTGACTGCATGTGGAACACAGTAAGATTAATTTTGTGAATTTATGTATTTCGCAGAAGTGCTTTTGGGGTGCAAAGATGAATGTTTATTTGGATAAAGAAGCCAGGATATAATGTTACTCTCTGGCCCAAACAGTGTAAGGAGCTACACACACACATGCACACACAGTCAAAGTTGTTTTAAAGTCAAATGGATTGTAATAGGAACCTGAGATGCACTCTGTTCCTTACTCTGAGGATTAGGTAATGTGTAGAACAAAAGAGATATGAATAATTGATTGCTGCGTGCATTGCGGTCATACACATACAAGTGTTGGCTTCCGACTTAGTGTGTGACTTTAATGTTCATGAGCAATTTAAGGAGGGTCCTTTTAGGGTTTGTTAGACTTGTAAAGTGTTAAACTGTATGCTAGGCGCAGTTAATCCTTCACGCACACCCACCTCATACTTACCTTCACCAAAACCTAGTATCTGTGTCTGTAGCACTCTGTCTTCCTGTTCTTACAGCCACATGCAGTGCTTTTACCAGCAATAGACTTGTTCATAAAAAAAACTTTTACTCAAAGTATATAAACATAGGTGGATGTGCCTTTATACGGAACATTAAATGTTCCAAACATCCTGTCTTTGCATTTTAGATTCTGTTCTGGATCGAGTCATGTGCAGTCTGCATCCTGCTGCTCCAATAACAATTACAAAATCAGTTTTTAATGACATTTTTCATCACAACAACCCCGGAAAAATGCAACTGCTCACACTTGCAGCAACCCAGACTTGCTGAGCAATGAAAAAATCAGGTGTTTCATGTGATTATTTCTTTTTTCAGTTGATTTGACAAAACACTTTTGCTGTGTGGAGAAAAGCTGCATTATGATATGACTGTGGGCCACATTGAGACCTTTTTTTCCCTTCAAGAAGCACTGTAATGGGGACTTCATCTTTTTTCTTTTGGGGCTATTCTATAAAAAGGTGCAAGTGTCTGAGGTCCCAGTGGTACCTATTACGGCAGTCTAGTAGTCATTAATCACAGACGAGTAAGCATTTCAACACAGCGTCCGCCCAGAGTTTCCAATAGCCATTCATTAACAGTTTCCACTGCCATCTCTTTTCTTAGCATCTGCCCCCTCCTCTCCATCGTTCCCACCTGGACTCTATGGAGTTGGTCTTTTTCTTGCTGACATACCGGCTTTTTACAGTATCTCCTGTGTTATGTAGAAACTGTAGAAGAGGATGAGCTCACTAAAAGCAGGGCTCTTTTATAGTGTGGGAAAGCTAACCTTTGCAAAGTTCTTCTTTTTTCTCCTTTCTCCTCCTTTTTAAAGTTGTTATTAGAAAAGACTGTTACTGTTATGTATAGTACAGGGTGTTATTGTGATAAGACACTGTCTGCTGGAAACTGACATCATTCTCTCTTTCATTGCATTCATCTATCTCGAGTTGGAGTCAGGTCTACACGAAGCAGTGAGGCAGATGTTGTAGAAATAGTTCTTTCTAAATTAAAGACACTGAAATACTTTGAAGCTGTCAATTAGCATCAGCAAACTTGTCATTCTGAAACAACTCAGTAGTTACTGGGATATAATGGCAAGGTATTGCTTTTTCCCATCTGTAAAGACATTTATGTTCATGCTGGATGTGGTTCTGTTTCATTTCATTCGACATAGCAAAATAATCTGTCAAACATCATACAATCGAGTGGCCAGTGGGGAAATTATACCCATTATTAATGGTCCCCAACATCTCTCAGGGGTTTTCCATTATATTTATTGACTTTTTCCCGTCTTGTCTCATGCAGTGCTTTTACATTAAATTAGAGCAGGGTCAGCATCTGGTAAAATTAAAACAGTGTGAAAAACAGAAAACATATATAATGTTGTGGTTGGCGAAATGTAGAATGTATTTGGTTATTTTAGTGAGAATTTGTGTTAAATGTTCTTTAAAGTGTTTCACACAAATGATAATTAATTAAACCATAAAAGTTTTCTGAGACCTTCAAACTACTGGTACCAATACTATTACCTATTTTGACTTGAAATATCCTTGCTTTGTTTCCAGACTGGGCTATTTAAAGAAATGTATCTATAGAAATTTAATTAAATTAAAAATGACCTGTTTGATTCCCCAAGAGGAGGATTTCTGTCTCTCTACTTATTGTGAAGATTAGTTTAGCACCAATTAGAGCAGGTGGTGCAAGAAAACCATGGCTATCAGGCTAAAACCTTGACCTCAAAAATCATTTCATATTGACTTTCACTAGGATTTGGTCTGTGATTCTGAGTAGGCCTAATGAGCACAAGTTGGTTTAATGCTTTCAATTTAATAATATTATAATTTAAATATTAAAAACACATAACGTGGCAACAGCAATGCTCTATTTTCTGCTGTCCCTTCCCAAGAAATGGGGCATGGAGCATGTTGACGAAGGCCAAAAACCTGACAACACAAACCTGAATGATTTGGCTTTCTGCACTCATTGATTAGGTTGAGCTCTCAGCCTGCTCATTGAGATGCATCAGAGAAGGGAGTAACTTTCCTTTCAAAAATAATTTAGCTACAATTACAGTGAACCTCCCACCTCGGAAACACCTTGCTTAATATCAATCGCCTGAAGAGGGAAAACCCAAAGTGCTGATCAGCAGATAAGCACGGAGATCCCTCCTCCTCAGCTTACCTCGTGTCATATAGGACATTAACCCTGAGAGTTAGTTTTCCCTCGGCAGCAGCCTAAACAAAAAGATTACTAATCATTTGTTGTCTAAACCCTGGAAGACCGTGGGTCCAAGTCTGAATTGATTAAATGGCAAGGGAGACTGAGAATGAGAGGGAGCAGCCTTCTTCGCTTGACTAATGCAGATGACGGGAAAAAGTGTGACAGACAGCAGAAATCGGCTAAAATGAGGTCACCTGAGGATGGGGTTCCACAACATGCATTCATCGCCCATGTGCTAAATTTGTTGGCCTAGGTTTGACAGAAGACAAATGCCACCTGTATGTCTCCTGGAACCAGCAGTTTTTGTTTTTTTTTTGTAGTTTGTAACAGCTGAATTGTAAATGAAATGTAAAATTGAATTATTAACAGTAGTTTTTTTTAATTAATACTGTCTTAATACTCTAATATTAGGATTAGTTCTAATACAAAGACAAAGTTATGACAGGCTTACATTATTTGAACTTCAGAGTTTGTACATGATTCAGAAATCAAAGGTAAATACCCCCGTGGCTACATAAAGAATGGCAGAGCCATTACTCATAACCTGGAACAAAATTAATAGGCCCAAGTCTACCATACTGTGGATGCATGAGTAATGCAGGGTCTTGGCTGCTGGTATGTTTCAGAACAGAAGCTAACAGTACTTGCCAATTCCACGATAAATATCAAATAGTCTGGCAGCACATTTTGGAAATTGAGCTCCATGATGGAGTGGAAATTGCCATCAGGCTGATGCATTGTTAAAGACAAGCAGGAACAGCTGGTGGCCTTTTCCAAGATAATCCAACTCTTGATGTTTTTGGACTTCTTGGTGTTGATAAGAGTCTGTGCCCTCCTCTCAATAAACTCCTTCTTGGTTTATAAAGGAATATAAATTTAATTCACATACAGACTCCACACTCACACACATGCTTGCAATGCAGGATGCAAAGCCTGGAACCATTTGGACAAGGAGTCTAAGAGTCTGCATATATGCAGAATCTTAACTACTGCTCCATTAACTCACAGTAATGATGCATGTCATCCGTCTGTTTGCCTGTTGGTGATTTCGAGTTGGCACACTGTTGCATGCTGTATGCCCCCTCTCATTCTGGCCAGAATTTGAAACCTTGAAAATGCAAGAGAGCAGAAAAATTTAAGGTACAACTGAGTTGCAGTGAACAAAATAGTCCGCACTGTTAGGGTTCGGCTTATGAGTGAGAGGAAGGCAGAGAGAAGGACTGTGTTAAAGCCCACTATAGCTTTATCTCCTATTGTGAAGTATATTTCTCTGCAGCCCCTTTGGAAGGCTCACAAAGCAGTTTGACGACTGAAGACGTGTTTTCTTTATGTGAGAACCAGCCTCTGTGATAGACTGGGAAAATGCTATTTTTTACCCCCAACTGTTGTTTATGGGAAGCAAGTGTCAAAAACTACTTCAGTCTCCAAAGTGAAATTGATAAAAGTAACAATATGAAAAGTGCATGCTCTTATTTTCGATCACTCGATGCTGTATGAGAATTCAAAATTTGCTTGTGTGATTCTGGAAGTCAACTTTCCGCTTTAAAGTGTGAATGTGCAAAATGTATGCAGCACTCTGCACAAGAAAGCAGATGGATTTCTCAGCTGAATTCGCCTATTATTAAATTATATCGGCACTCGCGAGGTGGACAACCTAATTACTATTCTTTTGTAAAATACTGGTGTTATTCTAGACTCATACAAAATGGAGGATGATGTCGAGAATAAATTTGCTTGGAATACAGGAGAATACATCACTCATGCCAGCAAAACTTTATAAGGTTTGTTGGACTGCGTTAAGTACATTTCTTCAATAATGACATTGTAGTCATGACAGTGACTTCAGTGTTAATAAGGAGTTCTGCTGAAGAGAAAGAAATTCTTCTAAGAACTATATTCATGTAGAGAAGAGGGTATCTCTTTTGAAAATGAGATTCTGGTGTTGCTAAGTCATATTTTCAATACCATTATCTTATGAAATTAATGTCCCCTGAGAGACTGATCAGTGTGACTAACCTCCTTGTTCTGCCTCAGAACCTCATCAGATACCGTCTCTACTGTATGGTTTTGTGCTTGAGCTCTGTGGCCCCATTCAGCAATTTGTGCTCCGTCTATCTACTGAGCGAGTGCTCCAAGTACAGTTTTCCCTGGTAAGATAACGGCGGGATAATACGTTTGTTGTGTCAGTTCCTGGAATTACCTGACTCTCCTATTTGTCTCTGACTGTGGTTCTAGATACTTTTCTGGATGGTGCTCTGTATCTCTCGCTCTGTAATTAATCACCAGTAGTAGCATACCGTCAACCTCCCCTATACTTATCTGGATGTTAAGCTCCAATGTAGACAAAGGAATTACATTTTACCCTTATGATATCCAGTGGTCAATACATGCTTCTGTGATATAGACGAGAGCTATTTAACAGAAGTAGTCTGAAATATTTTCTATTTTGACTGAGATGGTGTGATTCTTTCTTTGAGGTAATTCAGAGAGATGAAATAATTTGAACTATTATTACTGGCATTTTTTAATCAGTACAGCTCAGTAAATAAAATTTTGTTTGGCACTAAGGATGCAACTGCCATGACACCATGACAGCATCCCATCTGGGCATCCAATAGTGGAGGGCCTTTTTTTTATTTTTTTTAAAGAATATACCACAGGGAGCCAAACAATGTGAGGCATCACTGAGCTGTAACATCTAATTATCAGGACCCTCTGAAGTGTATTGAATTTGTCAACCCATTGGAAAAAGCTGTTTCCAATGTTCAGTGTTTGCACCTTTACAAGAGACCGATGTAACGTTTCACCTTCGCTCAGAACAAACAGTTTGGTTCTCAACCAAGATTCTTTCATGTCAAAGACGTGGCTGTAATCATTCAGATGCAGCTACACATCTAGATTGTTCTAGAAGAAGGCATGAAGACATGACACGAGTCTTAGGCCCTTTATTCTTTTTTGCAAGCTATTTGCAAGTATTGCATCTGTAAACTTCCCATTATCCTCAAATACATTATTCACAAATGATTGTGTAGCTAGACAAATCAACACACCCCCTGACTTAACGCCCTAGAAATGAGCTTCAACCACTGAGTGTAACCTGAGGTAACACTCATCATAAGTTGTTGTACCATTATTGGAACATCCTGCAGCATGTCAGAGCTGCTTTCTAATGACTGCTCTCCCTGCTGCGTTTGATGTGTAACCTGTCACTCTGTCGTCTAAAGTCTGAACTAGAAACTTGAATGTTTTGATACATATGTGACAGAATACTGAAAAAGACTCCAAAATGCTCTGCATGCAGTACCTTAAAACCCTGGTAGCTTTTGGGTGAAAAGATTCAGTGGCAAACTTCGGCTCCATATCAGAGCTGGGAATAACCTACACCAGCAGGCAAGAGAAACACTGCATCAGGGACCAATTTACATCATGACACTGTCAAGATGGAGCCTCGGAGGTGTTACATCTGGAGGTATTCTAAAATTATGTGCACATATATTTGAATATTATCATCAAGTTCATTCTGTACTGATCTCAAAAAGCATGAAAATCCTGTGAACATGCAAATCACTCAACAAAAAGAAGGGAGAGGGGTCTGTGCCGTTTATTAGCACCGTAACTGAAATTACAGTATTTCAGACGAGCGCTAAAGCTCACTGTTGTGGCATTATGTTTAAATAAAGAGCATGTTAATTTCATCACACTGCAAAATTTGTAATTGATTATTTAATACTTGACTAACAAGCAGTACTGTTCCTTTACACATGAACAAATCTGCTTTTGAATGTCAAATCTGTCCATATGATGAAACTATCATTAAATCATTAAATGTTAACATCATACCTTTTTTTTTTTGAGAACATCAAGCCTCATTTTGAGGCTTTCCTGCTCTGTTCTTGATTCAACAGCCGATTTAACATTCGACCCAGTTTCAGCAAGGTTGTCTTCTGGGACACAACCCAGAAGTGTCATACAGCAGAACCAGAATAATAAGGCCCTCCATTCTGGAAATGAAAGCAAAACGATACCCTGTTTATGCACCACAAGCACAGCATCTTTCTATATCTGCTTATTTAAGAAGCACACAGTCGTCAGCTCGCATTATTGCAATCAATGTGGATGAAACAACGAGGCACAGAGAAACAGACAGGACAAGTACAGTGTAATCCAATGTGCACGCATCTCATTTTGAAGGCGAATTATGCACACCCTGCCCCTTGGATGTTAGTTCGGTATGGAAATGACAGCCAACAATTTTATGCGACCCTTAGGAATATAATTAGTATTATAATATAATGTAATTAGTCTTACTATGCCATGTAATCGCGCAAGGCTCGGGATATCAATAGTTAATGTGCAAACTGCATCACAAACAACCTGATTAAATTTTCTAACTTACTTTAAGAGAGCTTGTAGCAGTCTGCCAGCAGGTCTCACAGGGAATTTAATGTTTTTACTGAAGTTAGTGAAGTACATATTGTCTCTGAGGTGAACTCCGGCTGGCGCAAATCTAATTATAGGAATGCTGATATTGACAATGTGGTCTTCAGTGTGTGCTTAACCTAAAGAAGTCAAGATATCTAAACATTCAAGCCAGTATTGTTCTGTTCTGTCCTCTTGGCTTAAATGGTGTGGTTCCATTTTCGTAAATACGTATTATTTATGTAGCGTAGTTGTAGCTACCACACAAATACACTGTACAGTGGAGCCACGTGTCCAGCACAGCCCTGTGAGATGAACTCAAGTACTCCTTCATCAGCAACATCAGTTGTGTTCCAAATGTGTTCACTTGAATTGATTTTTAACTGGATGTTATTTAACTCTGTTAATTATATAACCCAGTAATGCTTTTATGTAGCTGAACTGTCAGAGTTTAGGTTGGTTTGGACTGCTACGTGGCCAGAAGCAGCATTTTTCGTCCATCTATCTGTTACTTTTACTAACGGGTTTTCACAAGCTCAGTTGCAATGCGTAGTGTTCAGGTGGTACAGTTGACTCAGTATGTGGATATTTTTTTTCTAATCAAAACTTCATTTATATTACTTTAAATAAATGGAGCAACTCTACAGTCTTGCCAAGTACCCTCTGGTAACTGCAGGATACCTCTGGTAGGGAGTGTCATACTAAATAAGACAGCTGCTGCAATATCTTATACGTTATTTATTGTAATATAAACATATTTTTGTCTTTCTTAATAACTTGATGGGAGATTTTCTTATCAGCTTATTGGCATTACTAGTCCTGATGTGAAAATTGTCCTGATGTGCGTTCAGCGTAATGAAGCAAATAATTCCTCTTGATGCTTCTTATGATGTTTTAATCACGTCTCCAGTGCTCTCATTTTGGTGATATAATTACTGTGGCTTAAAGAAGAGTCCCAAAAAAGTTCTATAATTACATCTTTGACACTGATGTGACTCTCAGATGTTACATCTTTTTACCTGTCACGAGTTTAGAATGAGGCATAAGGTTACTAGGTGCAAAATAAATTATGTATATAGGAACCATGCATGAGCACAAACAAGCTTTTCTGTTATCTAGGGCATCTTGCTGTAAATTACACAGCCGCGGTAGTTGTTTTGAACGTCTTTGAGAGAACGTTTCTCTCTCCAAGCATGTTTCCGCTATCCCGTCTCCAAAGTGTTACAGTCATAATTAGCCTAGATTAATGAGGAGGCCACTCCAGAATGAAACATATGAATAATAAAGGTGTTGTTATACAAACACTGTTTCATCTCTCATTGTAATCTTACACAGTGCTCATGTGGGACAGGGGGAAAAAAAAAAGCACGTTATCAAATTTATTAAGCCCACACTGGCTATTTGGGCCTGTGAATATTGATGAAGGGGAAAGCCATGCTTTTTTCAGCCTTGTCTTGAAATATAGACAACAGACTATTTATAAATGACATTTAAGAAGCCTTATGAATAAATGCAGTGGAATTTCCCTTTTAATTACTTGGCCTTGGAAAGAAGAGGAAAACTTTGATATACACACCTGCGATGAAGCATAGCTCCTTCCTGTCTGACTGGCAGCATGAGTTGCTTCTGACAGTGGTCAGAATGCATTAAGACTGCCCCCTTTCTACCGTTCCCAGCACTTACAGATAATTAAGCCCATGGGAAAAGACAAAAAAAATTGTGAGTCTGCTTAGAGATTAGATTGGCTAAGGGGAATAAAGCTGAGTGGATCTATGAAATGATCAAGTGCAAACACTGGCTTCTCTTCACTCAGACAATGAAACCTTAAATGCCCTTCATTTAAACTATGTGCTGTAAGTCCTGTTTCTGTTTATTTATTTAAGGGAAGTTAAAGTGTCCTTACTTTACTTTTTATGGCTAAATTGTAGAACCACAGGTTGAGTGACTCCTGACCTCTAAAGAAAATCTGAATCAGTAGAAGTGACACATTATTATACATACAAAAATAATCCAGATACTTGGTGTGTAAAGGTCTTACTGATTGTTCTTGTATTTGTGCTGGTTTTTTGATCACAAACATTCCTGCACAGAAGAATAAATGAAATATTCAGTATCTTGCAGTAGAATATCACCACAGAATAGCTGCTAAAAGGGAAACCTGCACCAAACGAGATGAATAAGTAGTGGTCGCCTCTGATTTCTGAACGAAAGAGTCTAAATATTTCCCTCATTTCTACATCTTGAGATGGCTTCCTTGATTGCCTTATGTTGCAGAAATTACTTCAGAAAATGGCAGCTGGAAAAGAGAATTTAATATGTCCTTTTTTTGTTTTCTCTGTGTGAAGGTTTCCTAAAATGAGAAACACCACCATTCAGCTCCATCCAAAAAAGGTTGCTTTGTACCATGTTAAATTTAGCATGACAGGATGGAAGTTAATTTCCACATTAAACAAATGTGCTGATCTCTGATTTTGGAGCAACAAACACAAAGCACAGTGAGACCAGTGAAAAGTGGAGAGAAAGTAGAACAAACTTTTCCTCAGAATCCAGGCCAATGCTTTACCCTTCTGCCAAGTGCTGTTTTTTTATCACAATGCCAGTGATGCTCTATGATTAGGTCTTTGTCTGAACTGAGTAGAAGCCCACACACAAATACTTTTCTCTTAATTGGGGTTTTTAAAGGATGAGAGTGGGTAGGAAGAAGACGGAAAACTTCAAAACTGAGGGAAGAAAGCTAAATTTGAAAGGCAGAGCTTGCATCTTCAAGCCACTCGTGATCCTACTCACTGGAGATCAAGTTTAGCTTCCTTCCTAACTTGTAACTTCAGCCAACATGTGATGTTTTTCAGCGTTGCATGTCCAAGAAGAATAAGTAAAACCCCTTCAGGAGTTGTTGATAGTTGACCAGAAGGCATTAACAAAAACAGTTCATGTGTTTGGCAGCATGGACCCTCAGGGCCTTGGCAATTCAGGACCAGGCCTGTTTGATCTATAGAGAACGCACCTCGGATGTCAGCACAGGGAATGGTTATTTCCCTTGGGAAGCAGCCAGTGGGGACAGCAGAATCCAAGAGGCTAAAAATATATTTGTGAGAGGCGATTACAGGTTTAAAGTCGGATGTGAACAGTGGAAAGGCTTTGAAATGCTAAATTAGTGTCTGCTCCCCGCCTGTCACCGACACTGCGCTCAGTGAGGATGATTGTCATCCTTTGTAGGTTGCCCTATTTCACTTGCATATATATGCTGTATAGATGTGCACTATGTGTCCATTACATGACTAGATGGAGGAGGCCTAATTATCTCTAGTACACCAACAAGAAAATTGTGCCATGATTGACGATGTAGCTTATGTACTACAGTATCACAAAGGCAATGAGACTGTTATCAAAAAAAGATAGCATCAGTTTCATCACCAACTAGAGTCCAGGCAAAGAGATAATTTCACTGAATAGCTTTAGCATTGTCTGCAGTGCTCAAGCTAAAGCAGAATACATCTGCATTAATGTGCTATACCCTTTTTATCTGCCTCTCCTACAGCCAAATTGCCTATCGTTTGTAACCCTGCATGTAAGAAAAAATGTTAAAGAGATGCTTTTCTTATCAGCAGCCCCTCCGAATTCTGTCTACGTTCCACCTCCTCTTGATTAAGAGTAGCCCCAGACACAAAAGAGCAAACACAGTTATCAGACAGGGATCAGGGAAGAAAAATAACTCTCACTGTGAAGGCACCTCTCCTCCCCCTTTTCTATGACTTCCCCAGCCAAGAGAGGGAGGGGACATGCGGTCGAGGAGGACATATAAGTGTGGGGATGAGGAACATCTTGTCAAGATGGTGGATGATAAACAGAGCGCTCCATGTGGGTGGAGGAACTAAGTGATGCCGCTTGCCCCTTGGGTGGCTTTACCCACGTTTGTAACGAATGCGACTCATGTCGCATTGGCATTCATCATTCAGACCTTTTAGTCAAGGTTTTACCTTACATAAGTCACAGTTTGTGCAGGATGTGGTCTGCAAGGACAGTGCCATAAGAACTTCAAAAACTGTTGTCAGGATGTCAAAGTGCGTTAACTAATTATGTTAACTAACTCGATGCAAGCTCCACCATACCTATTTGCAGAAAAACAAACCTATCTAAACGAAACAGGTCTTTGTTGGAACTGAACAGGAAGTGAGCTGTATCAAGGGCACTATAAGAATCCTGGCAAGAAGACAGTGGCTGCCTCTATTATTGTCTTTCAGTAAACTTTAAATGGTGAGGTGAGGTAGCATAAGTGACACTGGCAAGATGCAATGAGATTTTACAGATCTAAGAATAACCCACAGTGTTGCCTCACCACGCTCGCAAGTAGAGTTGCATTGGATTTTTGCTAATGAAGTGTTGAGGCCAGAAATCCTGGTGTATGTCACCACATCTCATCTATCTCCTTCCTTTTGTTTCTTGTTCTTCCACTCTGCTATATAACTTTTTAGAAACTTAAATGAAATTTATCAGAATTTATTGTCCTTTTTTTCTCATAGTATCTATTGAATGAGATGGTCAGGGATTTTTAGCACCAGAAATGGCATTAGAAGGCTTTTTTTTTTTTTCTCAACTCAAATGAAAGAAAATAGAATACACTATTATTTAAACATGTCTTATTCTGGACAGCAAAGCACTTAGTGTATTAAACACAGGTTTGGACAATGGCTTGCACAACTCAAACCCACATAATAAAGAATTAATGAACTATTTGCCAGGGTGATGCATATTAAGCTATGTTTAACAATCTGTCAGGCGAGGTCTCGACAGCCACTTGGTCGGTGTGATAGATTTCAAAGCGGGATGAGACATCAATCACTGTCCCGTGGTGATTGGTTGTTTGTGTGTGCGGCGGTGGCCCTCCATCTCAGCGAGGCGAAGGTTGGCTGATTGCTCCCTCTGCCTCTCTACATTCATTGTAGCTACCTGACACCATGTAATACACCCAATGCTGAGCGTGGAAACGCTTATTTACACTTCGCTGGGCCGAGCCTCCACATGTGCAATATCATTTGTGTGTCTTGGTGTGGTGGTGTGAGCGGAGCAGGTTTAGTAGTCTGGTTATTGCCTCCCTTGCTGCTTTTGTCCATTTATTCCAAGATAGGTTAGATGGAGGAGTGTTGGTTGTTTGTTTTGTTGGCCTGCCTGTCTCCTGGCCCTGCTGCTACGATAGCTGACTGACAAGTGGTTAAGATGTCTCTTTGTGCTTATCAGAAAGTTGGCACATAAGGGTGAAAAGCTTTGCTCTCTATCCGCTTTGAAGCTGCAACAGAAATCAGGTTTTTGGAGCTATAAAAGCCACTGAAAGCACACATGAAATTACAGTATAGTGAATGAAAATACAGTGTGCACCGACACATCATAACCTTTAATATGCATCAGCTAGACTTCATTATAAGAATGTGAATCAGCAGATTTACCCTTTTAATGCAACTGAAAGTATCATCATAAGATTATTACTGTAATGTTATTCACCATTCTGCTTTTCCACTCGAGGGCTTTTTTGTTTGTCTTGTTATTATCATCATCTCTTGTGTTGCACATGTGAGCCTTTTTGAACCTGTTCTTTGGTTAGTGCTTTTCCACTGGCTACCCAAATGTGGAAAAAGGATCCCTAAATCTTATTATTGCTTGGTATTATTCAAATTTCATGGCACATCTCATGTGGTAAGCATAGTTAAACCTATGGTGTTAATGTGTTGCAGGGGAAAAGTGGCAAATCTTCAAAGCCACAAAACAGGAGGGTGAAACATGTTTACTGTCTAGATTTATTTGCCAAAAGAGAAGAAAATGTTTTCATATCACAGTGCTCTATATTTTTTTCCTGACAGAAATGGAGCGAGAATAGGCGAGAGAACAGAGCACAGATTGAACAAGCTTTCTGAGGCAGCAGACTTATTTTGATATTCACTGTTTTTCAGGCTGTTTTTTTTTTTTCATACTTCCATGTAGGCTTTCTGTCCCATGATGCAAGTGTGACTGATTGTCTAATACATAATAGGGTCAAACTTTAGGAAAAAATAAGCAGAATGAGAAAAATTCAGCACTATTAGTTATCATGTCTGACTTAGTTAATACAAACGATCATTCACTGAGTAAAAATATATGCAAGTTATTTGTTTACAGTTCCACAGTTTTGGAAATAGGCTTCCCTTTCTTGCAGAGAGTTAGATGAGAACTCACGTTTGTACGGTAAATGTATCTGGCGGGGGGAGGGGGGCAGTTAGCTTAGCTTAGCATAAAGACTGGAAACAGAGAGAATGGTTCTGTCCAAAGGTGGAAAATAATCAACACATGACAACTGTTGCGGGCAAACTTACTCAGCTCTATGTAATTAACATGAATTCTCTGAGCCCAGCAGCAGCTGCTGGCTGTTGTGCGGTCACTGTCTGCATACTGATGTCATTGAGGCGCTATGAGCATTTACATTTATGCTTTGGCAAAGATGGTTTTGTTGAAGAAGAAACATTACTGCATTTGTCCAGTTCTGCAGACCTGCACCCACAAAGCTCGGCACTGGAACTGACCTGTTACCTGAAATTATCACTCACATCAGAGTCAAAAACCAGAAAGTCCAGGAGTTATTTTATTTCACACTGCAGTGTTATGCTTACTGATCCACTTGCTGCATACTTTAGTAAAGATAGTATTACTGCTCTTGAGCATCAAAAGGATTGAACAGAAGCAGGCAAAAGCTGAAGTCGGACCAGGAATTCAAAACATTATTGTCCAGATGTGAGCTCTCCTGGCATATCGATGCGCATCCTCTTTGTCCTTCATGCAGTGAATAGCTCTCTGAATTATGCATTTGAATCCAAATATTTTGCAAGTGTGCGTCAAGAGTTTTGATTTGTGTGTGCAGGGAAAGGCGTAGGGAAGAAATATGCTCAAAATGTATTAAATTTGAAGACGCCCGTCAGTACACATAAGGGCTGTGGTGTTTTTGTTTGGAACATACTTTCCCTAATGATCACATGTGCCAGATTTCATTGCTGTGATGCATATTTCTTCTTCATGTAATCTTGTCATTGTGATAGAGGCACTTAACAGACACAGTTCAGCCAAATTAGTAGCCAATCATCTTGCATGACCTTGATGTCATATATCATCTCTGCTTTAAGATAAGATGGTGAATACTGTGGTAAATAACATATACAATAGTTTTGAATATTTTTTTATTGTTATATTGTATGTTGAATTAATATAACATGTTTGACTCATATAACTAATATGCGGCATTAGTCTGTAGGAATATAGCTGTATTCCACAGATGATGAAAAGCATGCAGAAAATGTCTTTGCCCCTCCTCCTACATTAGATAAGACTGGTATGGTGTGTTGTTATTGGTATGATCTTTGCTGTAATGCCTCCTCCAGATGGCCCTCCTCAACTGAGCTATCCTTTTCCCGCACCTTGAAGAAAGCGGTGTGGGTGCTCAGACTCTTGACAGTTACATATATTTTGAGTGTGTTGCTGCGCCCTTCACAGAAATCATACGGGTGTGAGCATTATCAGAGTCAAATTAGAACCCCGCTGTGTTTGAAACCACAGGAATAATTGGGGAATTTTTAATCATTGCTCACAAATACTGAGAAGAGGTCAAGTTAACCACTGACTGACCTTTCTTATGCTATGTGAGATATAGGAGAAGGAACACACACAGAAAAATCTGTATTTCAGCAACATTTGATAACCACACTCCTTTGTGTTATGACTAACTTCATCATCCTTCTGATATCATATATGGTATAATCATTTTTAGCATTACGGTCCAAGGGGCAACAGCAAAAATGTTAAGAATGGCAGAAAATACATCTGTTTATGGAATTTTGACTGAATTATATCGAGCACTTATGTGGAAATCAATAGCTAACAAGACATTTTCCCAATATTTTTCGAATATCTGACATGTGACTGACAGAGTTATGGCGCTTGGGGAAAAAAAAAAACCCTGCATGTCTGATTGCTCCTCAACATCAAAGAGGGTTAAGTGAAGATGAAGCGCTAATATCCCACCCCCCAGGGGGTGAGCTGTCTTGCTGCTCTCAGCGTGACTGACAATAAGACCAATAGATTCATTTCAGTTTTTCTATCATACACAGTATTGGTGATCCACTGGAATTAAATCACTGTGTGGTGCCTGACTGATTACAATGCCCTTTCATTCTCGGGTCAATGATAATAACAAGATTAGTTGATTGCTGTCTGGGTCAGCCTTTAAGTACCATACTGTATGACTCAAATTGAAGAGGCTCTCTGATTATATTTTAAATGTGTCTCTTTTTTGACTGCTTTCATGTTGTACACCTGCTTACCTATGGGGCCCTAAAGTATTCAATATTAAATACTTAGATGTCTGATTATCTGTGCAAAATACATAAATTTACCAAGGAATTAAAAAAAATAATTTAGGAATTGTTGGTAACCAACTTAATATTATGAAATTTTATTTCCTAATAGTGTAATAAATAAAAACATATTTGCAAAGAAATAAAAATTAACTATTTATTTATTCATGTTCATTTATTTCTTAATTTCTTATTTGGTTATTTAAGGTTGAACTCTTTGGGACTCCATACCTGACCAGACGGTTTATTTGGCAGTGTGAATGTGTCATCTGTGGAGGCTTTAAACTGATGCCTGCAATGGAGCATTCAGCAGAAGTTAATGACTTTGCTTTTCAACAAATTGGCTCATCAAGCATTTTTTTTAAAGATATTATCTAATAGGTGCTGAAAATCTTTTTACATGCAGTGTCTGAAGAACCCTCTCATTACAAGGATATTCCTTATCAGATAACATACATAGATATTACCCAACATAATAAATGTGAGCAGAGATCAAGTGCATATTATACAATTAATCTTAATCGGCATCATTATCACAGAGGAAGCTTGTGATGGTTGAATTTCAGAATACTACACATCTCTCTGACATACCCTAAGCAGTCAATACTTTCATCTTGTGAACTATCAACTTTCAGGTTGCCTCATTACATGCCTTGATCTTTTATGAAGTCGGGTAAAAACAGAAGCCTTGCAATGCTTTGATCTCCCGCATAAAAGCTCCCCAATAACTGACAGTGTTTCAAAATGGAAACAGCGTTAGACAGACCATGTTAGAGTAAAATATTGTTTGATATTTCGATGCATTATTGACTATTAAACAAAAAGCAAAATATTGACCTCATCAAATATTGAAGGGCTTATGACCAAATGTGTAGTTCAACAAGGTTGTTCAAAATGTTGCCCCTCAGTGTGTGAAGACATTTTATCCAAGTCAGGGCCACTGGGAAAGTGTACTAACTCTTTAAGGTAGTGTAACACTGCCACTAGAGTGCCACTATTTTTAACACAACTTAACTGTATTCAGGCCAGCTATGTTTAAAATTCTGAGTTTTTTAAATTAAGAATTAGTTCAAAGTCATCAGTAGCTGTATGACGCTTCCTTTTTATGCTCAGTTTGCTGATATTTGCTCTTTCTTCATCTCAGTTGTTCAGACTTGTGTTTGAACAGTTAAACATTAGCTCAAACAGTCCTCCGTTTGGGAATTTCAAACTCCTAAGTGACTTCAAAAAGCACTGCCTGCATTTGTACCAACAAAGAACAGAATGTGATGATTCATTCACTTTTCTTGTTTTTTTTCCTCTTTGGACACATTTTGGGTGATAAGCAGAACCCCCTCTCTATAAGCCCATATGGCCATCCAAACATGCTGTGGGATGGAACATTTGACAAAAACACACATCTATTTAACAGCCAGACTTTAAGTGCATAATTATAGAAACTACTCTGCTAAATATTTTTTTTATAAAATTATTCCTATTCACTGCAAGCTACAACTTAACTGGCCTATTCTTTCTCTCCACTTATGACAGATTTGTACTCTTATTAGCTTCTACTATCTGTTGCTAGCTGACTTGACATAGGTCACACAGGTGTTGATAATCAAAGCTGGTATTAAACATGCAGTGCTTAATTAACATGTTGATTTTTATTGGCTGTCACCTGGGCTCCAACTGAGAATAAGAACAACTAGTAATGTCCCAGAAAGTCCCTGGCAAATGTAGGAGTGGGTTCAAATCAACGCAGCTGCAGTTTTTGTCTGTATAGATAATGTACTGTGGTTTTGTATGAAGGATTGGATGAATCGAAGCCTGACACTGCTAACGGCATCAGAGACTTTATGCAGCAGATTATTTCATTTCAATTTGCTCAGCAGATTCCTCTGTGGTGGTGACATTATGTAATTAATTCTTTCTCCAAGGCAACAAATTAAGTCATCTATTAAACTTTGAACAAAAAAAAATCAAAAATAAAAAAGTTATATGCCCCACATTTGACCTCCTAGACAGTGAAACTAATGACCTGCAGCCAGGAGCAGCAGTTTGTCGTAACATAATCAGCTTAGCCGCACTTTAATTTAGCAAAAAATATTGAAAGCAATGTGAAATTAATACAAGATGAAGTACCTGTGATTCTACTAAGAAATAAAAGGTTCATTAATTCCGACATTATCATCACACGTTCCTTACCATAATGTTAACTATATCCCAAAAGAGTGAAGGGCAAAGGTTCCTTTAAGGTTGTTTTTCAGTGTGTGATCTCAGCATGTGCTCATCTCCATTTCTGCATTTTTTATTCGACTGAAGTCTACTACACCGGCGTATCATACGGTATTACATTAATTCCCTTCTATCAACAGTGTAGTGCTCCAGATTCAGAAGTATGCACAGTGTCTCTTTAATTGTTTACCCTCTTTCTTCTCCATTCTGTTTGAATATGCATGCAGAGGAAGAGCTCTTGTACTCCCAAGGATATATACTGTGAGAGAGTTTGGATCAAAACAGAACTGGCTTAAACTGGATGATGCTCAAAGAGGAGTTAACCTCATTTTCTGCCTTGATCTGATTTGAAGTGTTTTGAAAGAAGGTGAAGATTTTAAAACTTTTACATACAGTAAATCGGCTTTAATAACGTGATCAGGTTCCACCTGCAGAGTGTTCAGCTGCAGGAACTTATCAGATTTCCACCAGGCATTCAAAGTTTATCGTCAGTTCATGCTTTTTTTGATTATATAAGCCTAAGTAGCATATGAGGGAGGAGATCATGGGAGGTAATAGTGATCGATCTTTACTTTCAACGGCACAAAGGGAAATGAGTTTCTTACCATCTGTAAATTAAAAAAAAAAAAGCAACTTATAATCAGCCTCTGTTCTAATGGAAATGTGGTATGACATCAACAGTGCATTAAGGAGAATGATCTGTTTTAGCCAAGCATAGGAAATGTTGATGTACGTGAAGCAGAACTCGAGTTGAGTTTGCTTTTAGCATGTCTTTCTCCAAATATGATGTGACTGACATGAATTGCCGACAAGGCACTTCAAATCCTTCTCTCCTCTGTTTGCTTTCCAGTTTAAAAGCAATGTTTTAATAGCAGAGTTATATAATGTGGTGACTCAAATGGAAAATCCACCCCAGAACAGAATTTGCATATTCTTGTCTTGTTTGAACTTGAACATGAACATGAACATGAACAAGAATACAGATTTCTTCCTTCTGCTAGGAACAACAGGCACAACTGAGGCAAATCTTGCAGGTGTTTCATTGACAATGAATCAAGAAAAAGTGGCTTTGTGAAGACAAAAGCACAAACTGATTTTTACAGATACCTTTTATGGGGAGGATTTTGACAATAACACGGATAAGTGTGTTGGATCCATAGAGTTTTGTTTATGTTATATTGATTGATTGAGCAGTCTGTGATCACACTGGATTGTATTTTAGGGTGGATTTTCTCTATGTAGCAGAATCCACTGAACTACTCTCTGGGTTGAGGTTTGTTTTTGTTTTGTTTTTTAAATAAACCAACAGCAGACTTAAGATCAGATAATTATTGCTGCTCTGATCACTGCCACTTTGCGTAGGGCATCTAGCACCCAAGGTAAAAGATGACATTTAGTTCAGTGAAAGACTGATGAACCAATACAGACAATAGAAGACAGAAAAGCTAGAGGAAGGTGAACTGGATCTGGAACTAATTTGCAAAGAAATATACAATCACCGGTTTGCTCCACAGTTGACTGAAACGATCCTTTGATGACTCATAAAACAAAGTGAAAATAATGCATTAAACAGTTCTCATTTGTGAGGTATTTCTAGACCTCTGGATGGGGGGAAATTAATGGCCGATACTCCCTCCCTCAATAGCTAGCATAAAAATGCCATCGAGCGAGGCACTCAGTCCCCCAGCTGTTCCAGCGGAGCTGCAGTGTCCAACATTAGAGCTCTGTGGTTGAATCAGGCACCTCCTAAGTGCAAATGTGTGTAGCTGTGTGACCCTGCTCTCCAGCCTTCTCTGATTGAATGCAGTCTTTAAAAAAAAAAAAAGTTGATGCATTGATTTTTTTTTGCAGATCTGGATGCGTTGTAGAAGGTGAGATTTAGCACTGATTTCGGTCAAGACGTATGACAAGCCCAAATCCACCCCAAATTCTTCAGTTTTGATGATTGATGAATTACTTAACAGTCATGCATGCAGTCAGACATGCATACAGGTCAGTTTAAGTGAACAAACAACCAAAGCTGCTGTATTTCTGGTGAGGATAGTTTCTCTTTCCTTTATTTTACATGCTGTGTTGACCTGTTGCCTCCAGTAACCCTGACAAGAATTCACTGGTAAATAAATGATGAAATTCAAAGAATCCAGCCAGCCACTGATTTGTTTAAGGGGAGACAGGCATTAAAGGCTCTGTGTCCTTGCTTGGCAGAACCCTAATATTGCTCACCCCAAATATTAAGATTATTCTCTTTTTAATCCTGGCTTTTTGAAGATAACTGCACCTTAAAAGGGACTGGGCGTATCTATCAATTCACATCAAAGGCGGATGTCCAAGACATTTGAATACCTTGTCTGTCAATAACTGGTAGACATTTTAAAATTTCTGATCATCATTATCTGCTGTGTCTTTGTTCTATGGGCAAATGTGCCTGGAATGCTTCAAAGGCATGTTAATCAAGCCCTGTGTGAAGATGCCAGGAGACCAATTACACTTGTGAGCTGCACTTCAGCTTTCTCATTTCCCCAAATCCTGCTGCTCAAACACGGTTACAGCTCAGATTTCTTTTCCACGCCAATGAAATAGTTGACCTTGACAAATAGCAGAATGCAGAGTAGAATTGCTAACATGGAAACAGCATGGGAGTACTTCGACTTCTCTGCAGCTCCCGTGGAAAGCAGCAGTATCCGCTGTGTCTGAGCTACACTAAACACTACATTTTTATGAACAGAAGATGGAGTGGCTTTGTTACGAAAGACTTTCGAGAATGTGGCTGTAGACTGAATTTGCGAAACATTCTAAAGGCAATTTGTCATATTTTCAGTGATTTCAACTGGACTTGATAATACTTGATAACTGTAGCTCAAGGTCCAGGTACATGATTTTGCTTCCTAACTTTGAAATGGAAGCACTTTTTTTTTAAACTCTCAAAACTGCCCAAGGTCGCATTAATCATCAAGCGCTATAACTCTATCCAACATCCAAGATGTTGGGGCAAAAAGCCAGTACTCCATCAGAGGTGGAATTGGCAGAGAACAGATGCAGGTTGAA
The DNA here is from genome assembly GCA_037833715.1 of Toxotes lorentzi. Lineage (NCBI taxonomy): Eukaryota > Metazoa > Chordata > Actinopteri > Toxotidae > Toxotes > Toxotes lorentzi. The sequence goes on along the minus strand of JBBMJY010000016.1, from coordinate 6,903,280 downwards.
CAATGAGCTCATCCACACTGGCAAAGGTCACATGGGCAGCCATAGCATCTCCAGTTGTTTGCTTGTTGTTTCCCGAACATTTCCCGAACACGTGACAAGCTGTGAGCCGACTCTATCCAGGCTTTGTTAAGGAAAGCTCAAAATGCCAACGGGCTCCCCTCACACCCACAGGTTCCCACAGCTGTGGCACTAATCAGCACTGAGAAGTGCCGTCCACGCCTCGGTGCCCAAACCAGAAGCTTTCCACACTGCTTCTTCTTCAACCTCTTCTTCTTTTTTTTTTCTTAAATGTCATCTCCCATCGTGTTCATCTCCCATGCTGTTCCTCAGGCTAATAAACAATGAAGCACCAATGCTCTGTCACTATTGCTGTTCAGTATGGATCAATTCCAGCTCTTCATGCTGAGGTTTTGGATTACTATTTGATAAAAGATAGATGCACCATGTGTGGACTTACAGGTGTAGATAAAATGATGTAAACACATGATGGAAAAATGAATACCCAGCAAGAAAGCTGCAATCATTTTCAGATAAACATCAATTAACAACTTTGTCAACCTACAGAGTTTGAACAACCCGCACAGTTGTTCAGTAGTTGGGCTTTCAAACCAATAGGAGTCCAAATTATCTGTGCTCAAATAGTGGGTTGCATCAGTTAAAAAAAAAGAAAGAAAAAAAGACAAGTGAAATTACATAACATGTCAAAGGAAACTGTTAGGAAAACCATGACAACATATGCCCCAGATGCAGATAAACGGCTTAAACAAAAAGGGACAGCGGTCAAAAGTAGAATCTGACAAACCCAAGGGCATCCGATGAAAACAAAAAAAAGAAGAAAATACTACTAATTGGCATGCAATGTCTGACCCATATTTGTTGTAACGTCTCCAGAAATGTTTTAGCTTTGTGAAAGTGAACTCCTTTTTCAGATGCCTGTGTTGTGTTCTGTGCTCCTTGTATCTCCCTGTGTAGAAACCTAAAGCAGAACGCAGACACATATACGGAGGCCCACAAACACACACCAACCTTAATGACATAAATGGCATGTAATGGTGATGATACGGAGCTGGAGGGGAAAATAAATCACTGATGTAATGTTTCTGGCGAAAGCATGGCTCACGCTGCAGATGAAGCCAATGCAAGGGGCTCCATCTACTGTTGGGTTACGAGAATTTCCTACTTGGTGCTCTGCCAGTGCTCCAGCTGACTCACTTCAGCTCCCTGCTCGTAAACGAAAAGGGACAGCCAGACTCAGCAATGAGAAAGAGGCAGGATAATGTATGCCTGTGAATTATGGATATACCAAGCAAGTGAAGGCCAATATATGTTTTATACCACGCTCCCCTCCATTTATTTAAGCTGGGGTTATGACTTGATAGCTGGCAGTTCTTTTGATGATGGACTTCCTGATTTATCAGCTCAGTCAGGCAAGACCATCAATTAATGCGTGTTGTCAGGGCAGACATGCTGAATGTACTGTCACCTGTTGTTTATGACTGACTGACTGTGCTCTCGCGAGTTAGCTTCCTGCAGAATGGGACGGTTCTCCACTCCCTCTGCTCACCACTGTGATTAGTCCCAGACACGAGGCAGTAAAACAATGTGCATTACCCAGCTGCAGTTTGTGCAGCCTCTGAACCGGCACTATCTGCCTTCCGGCTTCATTAAAAACTTTGACTTCTTTTTATCTGATAATCAGAATTACAATAACTATAAACTATGAGGCAACCCTATACATAGCATTGTTTTACGACCTCATTTAATAACCTCATGGAAGTCGTGAACAATTTCACACAGATAGACTGACGTGTATATACTATCCATTCCCCTGGAAGCCATCGCCAGCAATTTCCTTCCTCTTTCATCATTCTAAATGCGCGTAAATGGTTTGGGTGGAGTGGGGGGAGGGTGAGGGGGGGTTGAGCAGCAATAACCACAACTTTGTGTCAGGAGGGGAATTTGGAATCTTTGATGCTTTCCCTGGCATGAAATGTATTTACAAATACCTTCGTGGGAGCCAACAAAAGGTTTAATATTTAATTAGGCCTAAGGGCATCTCACAATAACAGGCACATTTCTGATCAATGGCATGATGGAGGAGTCTTCCCTCACTGTCCATCTGTGTAGGGAGAAAGCCGGGCTTCCTCCTTTAAATGTTGCTACAGTTACTTACGCGCAGACTGCACTTTGGGGAGAACGGTTAATCATCGAGCATTTACAATGCACTTCCGGGAATGCTGAGCAGCCAGTGGATTGATGTTTGTATACGTCTGTGAGTTTTAAGGCTTCTGAGTTCAGATGATTACCATGAATGATGAATGGCGAATAATGATGAAAAATGTATTTAGGCTCTCTTTGTGCCAGCGCTGATGAAACTTTCATGATCCCTGTGGGGAAACTGGGCATGTCATAGTGCACTGTGAGATTGGATTGTGTAATCAAGAGTCTTAACTCGCTGTAGCCAAGGGGTGTTTTTGAAAGACCCCCTTTTGTTCTCCATTTTTGGAGTCTGTGATAACAAATACCACAGAGGTCAGACATACATGCCTGCCGTTGACTGCTAAAATCAGGAGTTTCTCACGTTTGAACTTGGTGAGCCTATAATATTATAAGCCTTTAATATGCGCTTTCCCAATAAAGTTTTCACAAAAAATTGAATCCAGTGACCATCTTTGCAGACTTTTCCAGTGCCCTCCACTGCATTCTATCAGCCAAAGAATCTGCAGAAAAGTGTAGAGTATGTGAAAAGAAAAAAAATTGAATTCAAATCTTGTTTAGACCAGGGATCTCTTGGTTTCCCTTTTTATTATTAGTTTAAAATGATACTGTAACCATAATATTTCATAGGGCATTCTTTGCTTTGGCTATGATTACATCACCTGACCTACTCAATAAGCTTACAGCATTGGATGGAGGTTGTAATGTAATGCTGAGGGCTGTGCAATTGACCCTGGGCTTTGCAAATGCTTTTCCAATGTCTACACTTTATTTTCTGAGGGAACATTCTGAGACACTTAGGCTAATTTGGCAGTGACGTGATGTCAAAGCACAGCAGCTAGCATCAGAGGAGCATTACTGACTAAACCTCACTCTTGTGTAAATTAGCACACCTGTTCTGCGGCACTAAAGCCTTCAATGTAGCGCTATCAAAATACACAAAGCTTAACAACAGCTGTCAAAGCTTCGTGACAGCTGTCACAGAGTCAAGACACTCTAGTCTGCTTTCTACTGCGAGATTTTTCGCTGAAACTTCCCTAGTGCTGAAAAAAGCAGCATGTCACATTTTTATTCCCTATGACAGGAAGAAGAAACTTCTGCTTTAGTTTTAATCGGAGAGATCCAGCCTGCACTCTTGAGCCACAATGAGGGAAAACATGTGCTCTGTTTTGGAGACTTTTGTTTTGCTGCCACTGAACCCACGTCAGAGAGCGTTGATACCTCAGAGACAAGGCACAAAACATATAAGTGCCCAATTTTAGTTGCTTCAAAGAGAGAGGAATTTAAAAATTAATAATGGGGGGCATTACATAATTCACGACGGTTGGTTATGTAAGTGGCCCAAATATGAGGAAGAGACAGGGTATTGTCTACTACTCAAATGACAGTGGGTGTGCCTCTGTGTCTGTTTCTGTATCACTCTGACCACTGTCTCCACATGGTCACTTGCCTGTATGTCCATTTAACCATTATTTGGACATTTTTCTGAAAGGAACATAGGGAATGAGGACAAGACAGTGTTGAAGGCAGTAAACAGACTCTTTTAAAAACTTAAAGTTTCTTCTGTGTCAAGGTGCGTTCAGTCTGCTGCCCTCCCAGAAGATGTCGACCTAGTCTGTTTTGTCTCCTTGCTTCAATTCATCATCAAGGCTGCTCTGTCTGATGTATGAATGCCTAAGGGCACTACACAGCATTTCCCTCAAAACCATAAAATATAAATAGAGGACCGTAAGGCTTGATGAATTACTGTATCATCCCTACATGCCAGTTTTGTGTCTTGCATAGGTTTGGATACCAACCTCCACTGAGTTGTGCCTTTTCTCTTTTTCTTCTTCAAATCTGACATCAAGATGTTAAGCTTATGTTTCCTTTCAATATCTCTATCAAAAAAAGGATAATTTATTCACTGTCGTCTTTCCTACACAAGGGAAACAGAGGAATTGTTTGCTTTTCAGAAATAGCTATGGGATATGATAACAATTGCAGACTGCACTTATTGTGAGACAGGAAATAGTCTGCTTTTGAGATAAATTGTGTCATTGCAGTGCTGGTTCAGTTTGATTATCTCGAAAATAATTGAAATAATTAACAGCAAGAGCTCGTAGAATTTCTCAAATTGCGCTTGAGGAATTTTGAACAATTTATAATAGGCTGAGGACAGATAGGGTTAGTTGGGTTTTAGAAGTTCATGCACCTACTGGCTTTTCAAACCCTCCTATACTTATGCTCTCATCTCCATAACTACAGTTACACCCAGGGAAGAGGTTCCAAGCAACTTGTTCTTACCCAAAGCAATGAGTCGTGACAATAAGTGAAAGCATCAGGGCCCTAAGGGTGCAGCATTCGCTTCATGGAAGCCACAAATACTTACATAGCCTATTGCTGCAAAGATAAAAATGTTCTAAATCTGTAACTTTCCCCCAACGCATAAAAAAACTAAATCTTAAATCTTTAATTAAGCTTATTGCTTTGTTAGCGCTATCTTGTGGGTTAAAAAGAACTCTACAAAATTCATATGCTATGTCGGCCCTTAATTAGCAGGAATCCCAGTTGTTACATGTTTCATTTACTGTCTAAGGGCTGAAATTCTTTCCTTTTTCACTTTTTGATCACTCTGAGCTCTTAATGTAATTCATCGGCATTGTTTTATTCGGCAGTCTACATTTCTGGGTTTGTATTCCAGTCCTTTGTTAATTCCCTCTTGTTTGATTAATATTCGACTCATTTTGTTCTGAGGTGCGTGTGTGTGTTTGTGCGTGTGTCCCAGCATGCGTGTGTGTGTGTCTGCACACCTGCTTTAACTTCGGTTATTTTTAAAGAGCCTTTAATTCCCACAGAAACCTGTATTTAACTTATGAGCCCTTTTGCTTTGACCAAGTTTAAAAAAAAAAAAAGAAAAAAGGAAGAAAAAAAAAACAGACTTTACAGACAGTTCAGGTCTAACCCAAAATCCATCCAGTGACAGTACATAAGCTCCTGTCTACCTAGAAAGGTAAGAAAGCAGCTTGATCTTTTACTAAGGATTACAGAATGGATGAAAGTATAAAAAAAAAAAGATGGATCGTGCTCTACTTATGTGGGTAGTTTCTCCGTGGATTGCTTGAATGTTCTTTGTAGTGTGATGCTACTGCTAATCAGGTGTGAATCAGTGACTAAAAAAAAAAAAAAACAGTAGAAGAATAAGCTTTAGAGGATAGTTTCAGCTTATTACGACCTGGATCTGATTTTGGAAAGGCCAGTTCGTAACAGCCTTTCGGAGGTAACCCCGATGACATCATCAGGGTTATTTTTTCTAACTTTGGAAAAGCTCCGCCCAGAGCCACAGATCAGATTATACAGCTGTTTTAACAGGCCGAGTACGTCTCATGACAAATAAAGTGAACTTCTCATGTAAATCAGTGGAATGGCCGTTTAATAGATAACCAAAAAAATCAATCAGATCAATTTTTTTTCCACTTTTTCCATTAATGAATAGGCAGAACCTTTCAGCACTACATTAAATATGAATTGTTATAGCTTATTGTAATATCAGCTGTTAATTTCACCCTCATACACTCGAGTTTTATTGCTGTAATATAATAAAGGGGAAGCTGGTCCCAGATTTGTTATGATCCACTTGTGGAGGCCTATAAGATAAACTGAGGCCCCTGTGGTGCAAAATCTTTTTGTTTTGCAGTGCTGCTTTTTGAATTGATTCTCTGCTGTGACTGTAGACGAGCATCCAGTCGAATGAAAGCAGCACACCTGTCCTCAATCTACTGAATCTTATGGCTTGTTGCTGTTTCTGGTGTGTTGTTCATGCTGTGCCAGCATATTAAATAATGAAGCATCCATTCATGTTACAGCCTATTAGTTATACATTAGTTGCCACTACAACTAAACACTGTATGTTTTTGCCTTGGCTCGTTTGTATTTGGTCTTTGTCTTGATGTATTGGTTTTGTCCTCATTGCTGGAGTGTAAGTAGGCTCGCCTTTCATTGTCCTTCATTCTGCCACAGCCATACTGTTAGTCATTTATGTCATCCTACCTGCAGGAAGGAGATGTTCTTTTTTGTTCTACGGTTTCGAAGTGTGTTTTTTTTTTTTTTTCCAAGCACCGTCGGACCCTCCCTGGTGCACACCTCAGCAAATCCCTAACAGTCCCCTGAAACACCCCAGAAACCCCTTCTCCTCCAGAGACTGACTGTGATTCCAATTATAAAGAAATATGTACAAGAGATGGGCAACTGTCACAGGTCCCATGGAAATTTCATTTTAATTAATTTTGGGCAGAAATTGGCAGCTCGGGCATCACGACACTCATCACGGCTCCCTGAAGTAGATCCAATTTTCTGTCTCAATAGGCATTAAATTAGCAAGAACATTTCCACCTTTATCACCCCAGCACGCATAACAAATGAAATACATTTGGCTACGTGACATAATGGAGTGTTAATAAATGACTTGCCACCCGAGCGAGGTACAGGGAGACGGTGACAGGTGAAACGCGTTTGCCGGCACCTCATCACATCTGGGAGTGTTAAAGACAGACGAAATGTACAGGAAGGCAGATTTGGGGATGTGCAAAGGAGGACACAGACAGTTTTGCTTTCTGTGTGAATTTTGTCTGATCACTTCCTGGTTAGTTTTGAAAATTCTGGAACGTAAAACACAGGAATATGACAAGCTTGACTGACCATTGTTTGCCCTCAGTACTGGCTCTGTAATGATAAGAATTATAGACTCAGGCTTATTAACCTTATGTCTTATTAGAAAGTAATCTTGGCTGACTGATCACCTTTGAGAGTATGTTCTGAAATTTAGCAAGTGTGTGTTTTCATGAAAAATCATGATGATACCACGATGGTATCATTATCGCAAAGAAGTTTTGCATTTCTTTGTGTTTGGAGGTTGAATTATCAAGGTTCCCATCAGACCAAAGATGTTTCACAGCCACAGATCAATGCAAGTCTATATTTAGAAGCTCTGCTGAAATTCATTTCCTTTAGGAAAACTCCAACACATACTTATGAGTGGAAGTTTCTTCAGTGTGAGCACAGATTAACTAGAGTGTTTCCAATGAATTATGGGTAAGTTTGTGAAGCTGGTCTTTTATCACCCGACATGTGACGTGGCTCAAATGACATTTTTAGAGAAATGCATAGACCTCAACTATGACTATAACCAGTAGAAAAGGAGTCAGGAGCTCATTTCAGTTTTATTATATTGTTCATGCATGCCTCAGCCTGACAAGCCATGTGCTTGCATCTCTGTGAGACTCTCGCAACATCAATGCCTGACTCTCATCCGCCCACAGACTGAGGTGAACAGCTCCACATACACGGAACTTGCTGCACATTATAAGAAATATCTCTCTTTTCTCCAAAGAAGGAAACTCTGAGATGTTCTTTCAAAGAACATTGCCCATACATTGTCCTCACAGTGATTGCCATCTGTCCAAAAAATTCACAGCAGGATCCAGATCTGGGAGTTTACAAAGCTTTTCCCAAGACCCTTGATCTTCTAAGTCCTTTGTTCATGGGTACTGTGGGCTTTAGGTAGCTGCCTTGTGAAGCAACATGTGAGGGGACACTTAATGAGGGTACCAGCAGGACCAGCATTTGAAGAAAAAACAAGGTGGTGACAGTATTAGGTTTTAGGGAGGAAGTCATCTGCCAGAATGATGACAGGTTAATGAAATTAGAAAGTAGGCTTGGGTAGTACGTAGCAATAACAACTGTCTTAATACTCCATGATTGTAATGGAATATGTAAAGCTACTACCCCAACTACCCCTTTCCAAAAGTAGCACAATTTTTCCCCCATTTTTAAGAGAAAAATTTAAACTTTCTTGATCTGGGTCTTGAGATTTAGCTCAAGATGTCCATTGATTAATTTCACCCCAAAAAACACAAAACCCCTTCACTTTTTTATAACTGTATCATTCGCCAACATAGGTTTGTTGAAAAGTGTTGTGTTTCTCCAGTAACAAAGAACAGGCTCCGTCTTAACCACCATCCATGTCATCATCTACCCTTGTGCAGCATTCATTTTAACTGGCAGAAGCTGGTACGACCTTCCAATCCGGCTGTTTCCCCGCTACATCCCGGAGCAAGACTAGTGTTCCTCTCTAATTACCGCTGCTGTCTGCGATGATCTGTGACACAGCCAGCTCCCACTGAATTACCCTCACCTCTCCCACTTACAGTATCTGTCAATATTCTCCCTCATTTTCATACATCATTGAAAAAATCTGTGAAGTTAAGCAAAGGATTGACCGAAAAATGATGCCCTTTCAAGAGGCTCCCGCAAGACTAATGAGCGTTAAAAAGCAATCAAGTGGTAGCAGCCGTCTGGGCGGTAGATCTCTGTGTTTTATTGCTAACGCCTGGTCACGGCACCTCTGCTGTTTAAATTATTGCTATGTAAATCACCTGAAGTGCTTTGGTATTGGAAAGCAGCAGATTTAAGGTGCTGGTGCATGTGCTAAGTAGACAGTATCCCGATATTCGCGGAGGCCTTCATTTGAGGGTCTAACTCTTGCTATTCATCAGCGTGTCAGTCTACCTCGAGCTGGCACTACATTCTGAGAAGTTCACTGCCGGAACAAATGAAGTTCTCTCTGACTCACACATAAAATGCTTATTCTGTATTTCTGCAAAACGGATCCGAAGTACGGTTCGCATCCGTTCTGAAATAGCCAGTAGTCCAAGCATTTTTACCTTACCTTACCTCGGCCTCTTGTTTTGTTCACATATTTATCTTTAACAAATACCTTTGCATACTTCAGGTGTTTGCAATATGAATATGGGAGTTACAAAGCTGCCACTGTAAAGACTTTGCTTGCCTCACAGAGTCTGTAATTGGATTTGGGGCATTTTTAATATGATGTGTTATTGAATAAGTTTTATCTAAAAGCGAAATTCTTCAAGATAAATGTTGTTTACAGCTAAATGATGGCAAATGAAGACTAATTTTGGATGTGTGATGCACAGTTTGTCTACAGTGGATGAATGCCCACAAAGAGCTGCTGTAAACACAGGTTGTGTAGCTGTCTTGGTGCAAATCTTTACTTGAGATGTCACTGTCCTCTGCTGGTAACTCTGCTGTATTACACCTACAGTGTGGAGATCCTTTTTAAGATAAGTTGAAGGGTGGTTTGTTGAAAAAACAAATTTAACAAAGTTTTACTCATTGTTTTATTTGGTCGCTGTTCAGAATTTTTATAAATCGCAGTCAGACTAGTTGTATTCTGTCACGTCTACAACTATTGTTTCTCTGCTACACAGCACAACTAATGTGTGTTGGAATCCAAGCCTGTGACTGTTAATATGCTTATCACAGAAGAAAACTCCATTGTGAGAATTAATTGTTTTATTGTTGAAAAGTCTCTGTCGTCTTTTCCAGCACATAAACTTAGATGAAATGCATTCCCTTATTCCCCAGCTTGTTTTCATTTCTCCACCAGATGCGCTGTAAACCTTAATAGAGTTTTTTTTTTGTTTGTTTGTTTTTTTGACTCCATTCAAGGATTCAAATTGATTTCTCCTCAGCATAAATATATCGGTCATGACATTGCAAAATGTTTGTAAGAAATGTTGTCACTGTGAGGTATCAGACTTACCGTGCATTTATATCAAACATCATTGGCCTCTGCATTGGTTTTGGTATTTTGTTTCAGATACCAGGCAGGAAAAAAAATACACATTCTTCATTATTTTGTGCCCAGAGGAGAGTTTTGCAGTTGTAGCTGCTGGTATATACAAATTACGATATGCATGCAGTTTAAGAAAGAAACAAAAATCTATGCAGTCTGCAGGATGTAGGTAGATAAGAACCCCCACACTCTCATACACTCTCTCTCACACACACTCACACTCCTCCAGCCCTACACCCCCCAGGGCTTTGGTCATGAGCCTGCTTCATTCTGTAAGTAGACAGTCCCACA
>JBBMJY010000016.1:6815143-6880976 GCA_037833715.1 Toxotes lorentzi | reverse complement strand
CGCCGTTGAGAAGGGGGGGTTTTTTTTTCCCCCCCCCCCCCCCCCCCCCCCCACTAATGTTTCTTGGCAGTTATGCTACAGTAATGTCCTGTTCGCATAAGTGTTTGCTTATGGTTGCTTTACTAATGAAGTAGTTACTAATTAACTAACTTACTTCACTAATTTACACATCACTAAAGTCTTATCTAGTCAACATTTTACTACAAACATCGAAAGGACTTTACTTAATAATGGATTTATAATTTATGATTACAGGTGCTGATATCTATGCAAAAAGCAAGCAGAATGCAGTCAATGACTGGTTGTGAAATAATTTTCTACTGAAGGCACAAACTGGTGGAACCAGTTACAGACTACACTATGACCACCTCTAATGTCAACATATTATCCAGCCATTGTAATGTTTTCCCATGAAGTTCCTTTATAACCCTTTGTCCTAGGAGCAAAGGATTGGCTAGTAAGTCATCATAAGTCACAACAGTGTAACCTTTACCCTGGAGATCAGTGTATTTCACCATCACTCTGCTTACTGCCAGCAGACTTTATGACGTTACGTTTTGTAAGTTCAATCATAAACGAGGTTTAAGTAGGTTGTTAGATATAAGCCATCCAGACACTGAGGGTCAAATGTGTAGTCTGAAAATTGTATACACATATTTTTCCATATCCGTCCTCACATTTAGCACAGTACACCCTAGCTGTGTTTGATGCCTCTCTGTATTGGGTGCCCTTTCCTGAGCACACTTCCGCGGGACCAAGCCGTTGAGCCAACTGAGATTAAACAGCAGGCTGCATCAGCCAGGAACCTTCAGCAGATAGAGAGGAGAGAACAAAACAAACCTCTATCCCCCCTTGATCCCCCTTTTTACACTCCCTTTTTCTCTTTCTATCCAGGCCAGGAAGCCTTTCTGTGACTATATTAGAAATCAAAGGGACTTCTACAGAAGGCACTGACCCTGTCAGAGCTTTTGAACTTTTGCTTTGCTCTTTGACAGCCAAGTTGTGAGTCATGAAAGAGACTATGTGTTATCATAGTTGCTTTGAAGTTTACAGAAGTTGTGGCATTACAGTGTATGTGATTATGTCAGCTGGACTGCAGATTTGGTCTTTGGGATGGCCATGGACATGCATTTGATTTGTAATGTGATGCAGTTTAAAAAATGAACACAGGCAGCCTGTAGATATTCTCGCACTGAAAATGTCCTCACCGGTTTTAACCAGTGTGGACGAGAAACTCTCCCAGCAACAGACAACATGAAGCCAAAATGTCAAAAACCTTTTCAAGTGTTTCCTGGAAACAAGACGACCCTGTCCGTTAAAGGAGCGGAGCTGGGGCAGCATGTTGGTTGGCAAACATGGTTGACCAAAACGTTTCCCTGTTGATGACTGCTTTGTAGTTCCCTGGACACTCATTCAGGTCAAATGAGGGCAGTTTAGGGTCAACAGGAAAGCATTAGAATTGACTGACCCATAGAGGTCAAGAAGTGTTTATGTGATGGCATTGTGGTGAAGCAGTTCGGATTTTCTCCCACTCTGCTAGATATTAGCTCATGGTTTTGTTTGTATGCCTGGAGTCTTTTGTTAAGATTGTATTATTTTATTATCTTGACTGGTGCACGTTTGCATTGTCCATATGTGAGCTAGCTGTGTGTCATAGATGATGTTTGTTGTGTTTGCTCTTTTTATTTTTCTTCCATTTTTTTCCCAAATTCATAAAGAATTCTGTTGAGGTACAAGACCGTGCAGTCCTTTCTTCAATCTGTAATTCTCAATCCATATAAGTTCTGGACCAATTATTGAGTTTGCTCTTCTATCTTCATTACTGTACACATATAGTCCAGAGTCCCGCAGATTTCGTGTCACTGTGGGATCCCATTTTCCCAACCACTCTGTCTACACTCCCTCATAAACTGTCATCCTTCATGGGAAGGAGATGTGATCCTCTTGGGAAAGAACAAATACTGCACCCACCCCCCACCCCCATCACTGTCCTGCGAAGGGAGATTCTCCCATGGTCCTCTCATGGAACTGTATTATTCCACTTGTATCAGCCTATTTCCGCTCAGTTTTCTAGATGTTTCTATCTGATCAACAAATGTGTTTCAGCAATCCTTGTTTATCAAATCCACACAGACAAAGCCACTGTGCTTCCCTTCAACCCTGATGTGCAAAAAATATGGTACAAATTGGGATTCACCATTCAGTTCTGTCATTTACCCAAAATAAAATCTTCTCTTCCTGGGTGGTAGCACTGATGGTTGAAAAAGTTCAAACCTCAAAACTTACCATCAAAGCCCTCCTCTGCAACTCAAAACAGGTGTAACAGGGCCCTGAAGATTTGGCTCAAGTGGTTTGGTTTAAGAGGTAAAGGACCTCTAATATCCGGGTGGGATTAGGATGCAAAACTGGCAAGGTTTCTTTGGCACCCTCTTAGAGCCCCCCCCCCAACCATTCAAATCCAGAGCTTCAATGAAAAAGATCATTTCTACTTGTGCAGGATTTGGATGGTTTCAGTGTTATTTTGGGAGGTTTGAATTACCATCAGGCCCCATCTACCTGAGAGTCTGCCTGCGAAAGAGAAGCAGATTTAGAGTCAGAGTGTAAGTTTGGATAAACAGTTGGATAGAGTTTCCTCATGTTGACGTATGAACTGTATGATATTTGAATTGAATTTCCAGTCTCTTTAACAAATCCATGTTTGTTATCACCTTAATGGACGCAAAGACAATTTCTGAAAGGCATTGATTTGCTTTTAAATGTTCAAAAAATGTATATGAAAATCATAAACCTGCTTGAAAATCATAGAAATAAAAGATTCTTCTTATAGCTTCAGAATTTGCCTAAGAATTAGCTTCAGTATCAAAGTCATTGAGTGATAGTTGGCTCTACCAAGGATTCATTGCAAACAGGACCCAATAGCTAATTCAGCATCATTTTAATGGTGACAAGACAAAAAAGCAAGTTAATTAAAGTGTTTGTGAAAATAACAAAACAAAAAGAATGCACAACCACATCCCACAAATAATTATTGGACAGTCCCTATTCCAAAGGTATTCATAAAATTCAAATCCTTTGGAACTTTACTTTCACGTGTCCAGGCTGCAGGTAGAAACATTAAAGACGGTCAGAAAACACTTTTTCTTCTTTCTTTGCTGTGGTGTTCCTCCCCAGCAAAAATTAACCCAGACATTCAACAGTTGGAAACCCACACTGCTGAAATAACACCATGCTTTTGTCTTTGCTTTGTTGGACTTGTCTCTGATTACTCCAGCATTCAGCCTCCCAGCCCCCACATATATACCCTGTGGGGATAGCCACCTGTCTCGGCTGACTCCTGGGATGCCTCTCTGGCCTAACAGACAGCCCTTTGTGCTGGGGGGTTGGGGAGAGGAGTAAAGCCTCTTAGCAGGCTGTTACTGATAGGACTCAGGAGACTTCTGCTGTCAGGGAGCAGCTACAGCAGTGTAGTACAGTGACATGTTTCACCTACTGTCTTTTGTCCATCATCAATAGAGGAGATATTTTTTCATAATACAGCCTTGTTGGGTTTTTGTATATGCGATAGTTCTTATGTGCAAGGGTGGGGTCAATCCATATGATCAACAGTCCAGTACAGGCTAGCCAAGGTGACATCAGCTTTAAAACACACAGTAGGTCAACTGCAGAGACTGATAGCTGACCTAACAGTATTCAGGCCGTTGGCAGTTTGCGTTAATGATTGCCTCTGTACAGGGTCATCATTTGAATCACTGGTGCACCACTCGCTGACAGTCTCCCCCCACTGTCTGAGTGCTGTGTTCACATGGGTGAGGATGTTGTACTTTTGCTAAGAGCCTAATGAAGACAAATGATCGCACAGATTGCTGACAGGGTAAAAGTGCTGGAAGTGCAAGGTAGATTTCCTGGCTTGAAAATCTGTGAACCCATTCAGTTGTGAATTACTCTACTAATGGCTTTTCAGAAACGTCTCCTCATCCTATTATACTTGCAGCATTATTATAACGTTAGCACAGAACACACTTTTTTGTGAAAAAATATTCTAAACTCAAGGATCACCCACTAGATTTTTCTGGGGCTTTCGACCGTGTCTCAGTTCCTTCTTTAGGGAATGGAACTTGACCGATGCTCTCACATGAGGGAGGGAAATGTAATCTCAGTCTTGGTTTTAGCATCTCATATGATCACCTGTTTGTTTGTTTAAACTTGATTTTTTTTTCTATGCAAGACTGCAAGACACAGCTGAAAGCTGCATACAATTTTAGTTAGTGAACCTTGAGTTTTGAATATTTTAGCACAAATACCAAATGTGTTTCCAAGGTCAAGAATCAATCTTCACACTCCACCTCTGATTTTGTTTTCAGTAACATCTGGATCATTTTGTTCCTGAGATGTTCAACATCAGAGGAATAATAATGAGGATAATGCTATGTCTGATTCTGCTTGATGCTTTCAAAACACTGGCACAAGTGGGTAGAATAAAAATTGGGTTGAAAAAAGTTAATAAACCATTAGCGTCTAATGCATTGCAGCTACCAGCTCTTTCTTTATACAGGGTTGGAAAATAAAATTCATGGGGAATCTCTGGATCTTGGCAAGCAATGTGACATAGCAGGAATTCCACTACAGCCCACTTCTAAAAACAGTGGGAGGATAGATGTGTGGCTGCAAGGCTTTGCAAAAGGCTTTTTCTTTTGTTGCAGGGGTGTTGACATTCCATCTTCAGATAACATTTTATAGCACTGAATTTTTGGTAAGGATTATTTGTGTGTTAAATGTGGAGGTGATCTCAAGGTGGTTTGGCAATGATGTGCTTCACCTTGTTGATAACTCTTTTTCTGGACAACAACAAAAATGCCTTTTAAAGTTACAATGACAGTCGTGCTCTGCAGTTATTTCAACCTTTAAAATATGATGCATTCTTGAGAAATAGGTAGATTGATCTTTAAAAGGCACAAAATAATGTGGTATCTGTGACAGTACTTTGTGTCTGCATAGACAACACGATGTAAACTTTCAAGAAATGCATGTTGATGATATGGCCATGGTGAAATGAAGCCTGTCAAGTCATGTGAAAGTGCCCCCTAATGATGCCATGTGCTCGCTTGGCCCTGCAGCCATGTCTGTTGGCAGTTCGCTTTCTGTCAACAAACAGAAATGTGCTGACTTTATTACTTTCACAACATTGACTGGGCCAATGTCTGCATTTGTTCTAGAAGTCTTTAAATAAATCTGCCAAACAAGGTAGCAATTTAGTCAAAATTAATCTGACTTTATTGTACTAAACAACGATGAATGGTGACGCCTCTGTCGTCTGATTTGCCTTTAGGAAAATAGATCAACATAGCAAAATATCAGGAGAGCGTAAATCAGTTTGAGCACTTGCAACAGGTTCATGCAGGTCTGATGGAATTTTTTTTTTTTCCGTGAATACCCTACAGCTCCGGTGCGATGAATGCCTTGTAGGGTCATGACAATTTCCTTTTGACATTTTCTCAGGCATACGCTGAGTGAATCTGTTACTAATCAAACAGCTTCGAGTGCTTCATAAGTAGCTGAAGGGCATTCATTGTTGAGGAAAGATGTGTGAGCATTCAAAAGTAACATAACAGTAACAGTTCATAATGCAGCATTTGCAATAGCATTACACATGAATGAATTCAAACTGCAGCATGTTTTCTATTGTTTTTGACTTTGTGTAGGTGTGACAGGTGGTTTGATTAAAAATTCCTCTCATTGACGCTCCATGTTCTCTGAATGCAGTTCCTGTTTTATCTTTAACAGCCCTTTAAAAATGCATTTACAGAATAAGGCAGACTAAAGCATGTGTTCTTATCTAGAGGGCGTGCAACACTGTCACCCAGCTGCATTTCTGTCTTTATTACGAGTATGACCATCAAACAGAGACATGACAGATAGCCATCAATGGAATCCAGCCTGAGAGTCACCCATGGGTGCTCCTTTGGCTGTTGTCTTTTCAGTTGCATTGATGGCAGCAGGGCAGATGAAATCAAGGGAAACTTGCTTCTGTTCCTTCTTTGCCTTGATTTTATAATGGCTAGAGGCCATGGTTACACCTGTTCAAAGCTTGGAATCCACTCAGGAAGTAAAAAGCCAGTCACCCAGCAGAACTGTCTGGCATCTGTGATCTTGGGGAAAAGGATAAATGCGCAGTGGCAGCAAATGTTTTAACAGCACAAACCAGACATGAACTGCAGGGATACTTTTACCTGGTCAGGGACATGTAAACATGTTTTAAAGCACTGCTGAGGCCTAGGCTCAGCCTGTTGCGGTCTCATTTAGAGGCTAGTGGAAGTCCTCCCTGTCTCACCCTGTGGGCATCCTCATAAATCAAGCAGGAGAGCTGGATTGGAAGTGCAGCACCTTAAGTACTGTCACAGTAGTGTCTTTGCAAAGGACACAGAACAGCTTATTTTATTGCTGCTGTTGGGCAAACAGGGAGAGATGTTGTTGAAAGTCACCTTTGAGAAATCTTTTGAGCTGTATTATTTTCAACTTGCATTTTAAAGCACGAAACTTGCTCTTGCACACTTTATGCATTAAATGTTGTTTACAGCTGACTAACTGTTATAGTTTCGATCACATGTAGGGCTTCTTTCGGCTGTTGGAACTTTTTTTTTTTGTTTTTGTTTTTTTACTTTTTATGGGTCCGTCTGAGAATGTAGCCTTGCAACAACGTCCTCTAAATTCCAACATTACATTTCCCCAGTATTGTCTGGCATCTCCAAGCTACCTCTGGAGTGCTACTCAGCAGATTAGATGTAAATAACAGAGTAGCACAAATATACCTTGCAGGCTTCTACGCGATGAGTGGCTCAGTAACTCCACAGAGGCTGAATTTTATGACTTTATCAAGCCTTTGTTACACTATAAGAACAATTATAGGTTAAGCTGAGATAATGGTTGCATGATGCAAGTAATGGCTCGGTAACACACGATATCAAAGACCTCAGAAAGCTTTCTGGATCTACAACTTTGAATATGACAGAACTATTTTCTTATTTTTCAAGGGCTGAGAGCTCCAGATGACTTATGTGTCACCCATCACCACACTTTAAAATTCAGAGTTGTTACCCAGTCTTAAATAGGGGTTAAAGCCAGGGTTGTAACTCTGGGATTGATAACAGCAGCTCTAAATATGTCATAATAAAAAGGAGCTGGGCATCAAAAGTTAGACATTCAAGTCAAAGCCTGAGCAAGCACCACTTTCAGAAAAAGGTTATTTACAGTACGTCATTTAATTTGACACTCTTTTCAGTGTAATGGCACAGGCAGGTTTGCGGAGTGAAGATGGAAAATGGGCTCAAACAGCAGCGAGGGCCGGAGGCGTAAATGGGTTTTTATCGCTGGCTCATTTTTCCGTCCTGCCTTAAAAATCAATAGTTTGCCTTTATTTTTAAACCAGCGGTGCAGAGAGATGGCAGTCAATAATACAAGCCATTAACGAATGGGGAACAAGTACATTGCAGTGCGTTTGCTAGACCTTTGCTTTGTTTCAGTGCACATTAGTGGCATGCCTCTAGAGCTGGTTGGTTTCCCACTTTGGTTCACATTGATATATCTCAACAACTATTGGATGGATTGCAATAGACATTTGTATAGATATTCATGGACCCCAGAGCAATATTGTTAGCTGATGTTAGCTATGAGCTCAGAACACCACTGTTTCCAAGCCAGAGTCTAATTAGTTATTTGTTGTTTGCATTATAATAAGGGGGCAATACTTGGTATGCTTCATTTGATTTCTTGCTATCCTTTGTCTTTATTTTCTGCTTGTGAATTCTGGTTCAACAGCCCTGCAGTCACGTCCTTCCACAACGTCAGACATGTGCACCTCTCCCAGGCAAACAAAGGTGATTCTTCCACCCTCAGCTCTACAAACATTTCCCAGCAACTGTGTCACCACATTACTTTACACACAGATCATAAAGCGATGATTACACACTCGGCCTTATCAGGCCTCAGCCGCGGTCATGTAATTTGAAGCTGTAACTCAAATGCAAACATTCCAAGAGAAACACGCATGGTGTGTTTAAGACAGGCAGTGGCCTTATGGTGAAGTAGCTTCCTGTTATCAGGCAAAGATAGACTATAGTTTACACGGATGGGCCATTAAAAACTGTCTTGTCTACTGTGTTGTTATAGTCTTAGCCTAGGAGGCTGTTTGTATTGCTAACATGTAATAACTGCAGTTAAGTGTTCAACACCAAACATTTAATGTCAGCGTTTGGTGTTCCCTCATTGAAAATGTGCTCTGTTGTCTGTGTAAATACACTCCTCAGCCCTTACACTCCACTTTGTGCAAACACACTAAAGGTGAGGAGGAAATCCAATCCTGCCTGATGTCATCGCTGGTCTGGTTAACTCCCAGGGTTTTTTTTAACCGTCAAGGAACGTGAGACTGTGTGCTGAGCTGTGGCTATCCTTGTAATAAGGAAAACCTCACTGTAAATCATGATAACATCCAGCTTCCTGCTTGCAAAGTATGACTCTGGCATAATTTAGGGTTATGGAGATGGAAAGTATGTGTTTGTTTGTATCTTAAGTGTTTACTGAGAAAAATATAATAGCATCTAAAAGAAGGAGGATAGTTATGTATCTTTTTGTTTGTTCTGGAAACATGATGCCAAAGTGAGATATGTAAAACTAGAGTAAACAAATGAAAAGCAATATGAACAAGGCAGGGTAAAATTTGTCATGCAAATGTTTTTTGTTTCATTGCCTATTCATTCTACCAGCAGTAATTCCTCACTCCAGGTTTGAGTTGTAAGATTTGTTTCCCAGACTTAGCTAATATTTCCCTTAAGGTCTGGACCCATTTCCTATTGTCTGTGGTTATCATCAATCAGAACTTCAATGATGTTTAATCAAACATTCTAATATTATGAAAACAGGGAACTGGCATAATGAGTTTCTTCCTCACATTCCAATCTGTATTAGTCATTTAATGACAGCGATGTGCAATACACCAGTTCAAGATCGAAATGTTCGTTGAGATAAATGCTCTTGGTGTTTGACTTGTTTGTCTCCAGTGGATGGATTCCATTATCACCAGTAATCACCACCCAATTTGTCTACAGTTGCACCATTGTGTTGAGAGGAAGGACTGTTAAAGAGCAACTAATGTATGCTGACTCAGAGAGTGCAGAGGATTGTGTGCCTGTGATGTGCTAATCTTTCTGACAGTGAAGTAAAGATTTGAGGCAAGAGAATCGCCGTGCAGGAAGGTCAAATGGTTGCCTCAGAAAGCTTTTCGAGCAGCTCTTTCCTTCAAAGCGGGTGAAGGGAAGTATTGTCTCCTTGTTGAGCAGCGTGTTCATCGAGCAGCAATTTTACACCGCTGCCCCAGTGGAAATTTAATTATGTTTGCTAGTTTGTGTATGCAAGAGTGTGTGGGGCAGGCTTGGAAAGATGACCTTTAAGACCCTCTGTTCTCCAAAACAGTAAAGGAGACGTCTGATCCATGCAAATGATAGCAGCCTTTTCCATGACGTTGGACAGTCCATAAGGCAGATCGGGTACTCTGGTAATGCATGATGTAGCTGGTAATTGTGAAGCCTATTTGAACGAAACAGCCAATACAAGCGCAACTTTAGTGCTGTGCTTCATTTGTGTTGGTGTCATTATTGGTATCTCTTTGTCCCTATTTTCTCTCCCATATTCAAAAACAAAAGTCAAACTGAAATGATGGCATCCCATTAGACATGTTTGCTGAGTCATCATGGCCCCATCATCAACTATAGGTTTCTGTTTGCTTAACTTCGATAGCCAGTGTGGAGTTGGCATGAGTCATGATGATGATAGTGGCTCTGAAATGTTTGAACAGGCGGCAAGCTTATTTAACAGGCTGCTTCTAAAGCTGCTGGGTCAACACAGAAATGTGTTAGTTATGCAGTTGGCATTTTGTATGCAACAGGAAGTAAAAAGTGCCTTTGTTATAAGTCTTGTTTATTGGGTAAACAAAGAAGTCTTGTTCTTGCCATCTTCCCACGAAGACGTACGTAGGGACCTGACTGACATCTTGATAATTCAGTCCTTTTAAGGTTTGGCGCCATTGCCGCAGAAAAGTTGCACCATTTGCTCATATTCAGTTCAAGCATGACGACACAGTGGCAACATCTGATCTTACATCTAAGGCTTGTGCAGACAAGCCTTGTGTAAACCAACCAGCACGTCTCCTGAACCTGGAGGGAGGCTGGGTAACCTCTAAACCCAGTGGGACCATTAAAACAACAGGTGCTTGGTGAGCTCAGCTCAGTTCAGCTCAGCTGTCGAGTGCAGGCTGTAGCTAGCGTGTGGTTTAGCTGGCAGCAGCTGCAGGTAACAGCGTTGGGTCTTGACCTCAGGGTGAAGGAGTCGCCCAACAGTTGAGCATGTGTACTTCTACTATAAAGGTACTACAGTGTTCGTCTCTAATAGCCCACTGAATCTAAACGAACCCCAGGCTTCATTAGACAGAGGACTTCAAAGGTCCTGCTTGATTTGTGTGATTAATTGGTAGCTCCATGCTTGCTGTAAACCGACTTTAGAAATGGACTTCATGCGTAGGATTTCACACTAACCATGTGACAGGCTGTGAAGCAGCTGTGCTTGTCAGAGAGATGGGATGCCGCACTGTATCTGTCTATACAGGCTTATTAAGTCCCAAGTGACAACAGAGGGTCTGTTCAGACAAAACCATATATGTTGTTTCACATGGCCTTATTATGCCATATAGATAAATCTTTGCTCTTGTACATTTCATTTCAACTTGCTTCAGCTCTTGACTTAGATCAAGTCCCCTTTCATTTAAGTGTGACTTCCAGAGACAGTAAATTGCTTTTATCTCCCAGATAAAAAAATATCTGATGTATGGCAGATGTGATGTACTGCACAATAACCTAAGCATTCAGTAAGGAGCAGTTAGTTTGAGGAAAAGATGGTGCACTTGGAAAGCTGCCCTGCATTTCACAATGCTCAGTAACTATTATTTATTTAATAACTTTATATGGTTATATTTAAGTTTATGGTCATTTGGCTGAAGGTTTGATGGGCTCGTTGTCTTGGTGGATTTAATGATTCCATGTGTTTTAACTCATTAAGGGAAATTAAAGTACAAGACAATGCAGAAGTGGAACAAATGGTTGAATCCAAAGGTCACTTTTATTTAATTCAGTGTGAATAAATTTAATACTGTCATTCTGACAGTACTAGAACCACATTTAAGGTGATAAGACAGTGAACAACAACTTTCTCTGATGCTAGAACACACAACAAACGCAGAAGGACTTCAGAAACTACACAGTGGATGTCTTTGTTTTGGGTAAACAGTAAGGTTGAAATGAGCTCAGGTCCATTATATAATCCATCTGACAAGAAGAACCACTCATTCATTCCAACCTAAATAGCAGTTTGCTTACTTTTCTGTACACTTTCATTATGTGAACATTAATTAATACTTTAAAAAATCAAAAGTATTGTGACATGACACCTTGTATATCAGCTTTAGCAGCACTATATTTCAGTGAGTAGTTCACACACACATGCGCACACACTCACAGTTCCTCATCTAGTCAGGTGTGCGCTAAAAAAAAAAACCCACACACCTCAAGGATTTCACATCTTTCCCTTCAGAAATGTGTTAACACACAGTGTATATACACTAGCAGACACCTGGCCTTCAGCACTTGAAAAACGCTCTCTCGGCCACTTTTGCTAAAAACAACAGTGACTTCATGATAAGTTGTGTAACACCAGTTACAGCAGCATCAGCCTTTCAGGAAATTCAAAGCGTGATGAATTGCCAACAGCAGTGCAATGTAAAAGACAAATAACGCTGTTATCAGCTAATATAGTCATTAGCTAAATCCTGCTAATCTGTTAATTGCCTAATGGGAATTTTCATGCTGTTTCATGCTCTTAATTTAGTGGGAGGTCACCCATATTAAGAGACCTCAGACTGTAAAAAAACAGAAAACCCTTGAAAAATAGGCCTCTCCTCTGTAGAAATATTCTGATATTGCTTGAGGGTGTTTTCTATTGTAAAATACTGAAAATAACAATCTTACAAGCCATGTGTCGCAATACAGTAAACGGCGAAATACTAGTCACACTGTCCAGTGAATATTTCAATCCAGAGCCATGGAGTGTTTCTAATACTATTTACAACATCTCTGAGATTCATATAACAGCTAATTAACAACAACCTGACTATATGGTAACTGATTTATTAAGTCATATATCTACTTTACATGTTACATAGTTATAAAGCAAAAGTTCTTTTCATGACATATACTGTATGTAAGTCTACTTGTAGTAGGCTTAAATGGATCACAGTGTTCAAAGCTATGTTGTTACTTCATAATAATCAGTGGATGGTTGTTCAAATTTCAATTTGCATATTCTCATGATGAACATCTGGTGATTTTAACACAATCACCTGCTTGTGAAATACTGCAATCTGTTGCTACTGTAAAGTTTCAGTCTTTGTAGGTGCGGATTTATTTTGGGTGTAATTATCAGTGCAGGAAAAGTAGTGAATATTGTGTGTGTGTGTGTTTGCATATATGTGTCTATGATAGCACAGTGAGTGTGACAGTTCCTTTGGTCCTTTTCAGGATGCCCACGGCTTCTTCATGGGTGACGCCCTCCAGAGTTTGCCCGTTCACGGCCATTATCTGGTCTCCTCGTTTCAGACGCCCGTCCTCCGCTGCTGCTCCCTAAACACACGCATGGACAAAGGATTTTGATTGACAACATGCAGCCTGTCATTTCTGTAAAGGTACATTTTTGCAACTTGCTCCTCTTACCTTTCCAAAAACCGTTTTAACATAGATAGGCAAGTCTCCATGGGGGCTACCGTACCCTCCAACTATACTGAAACCTAGTCCATCTGGTCCTCTTTCAAGAGTGATAGCCTTATACTGAGGTGGACTGATGGAAAGACAGAAACACACCCGAGCATTATTAAAATATTCCAACAATCCTCTCCTTGACATAGAAAAAAAACTGCAACACCCTAAGATGGATGTTATGAAAAACATGTTATGTGTTCATACCCGAGGTCATCCTGGAAAATGCAGCTGGGTGTGAGACCTCCAGCTGCCTGATCCGGAGAGGGCCCCGTCACGCTCGTGTCACCACCTGCTACCACCTACAGGTGTGTGAACAAACACTCGTCTTGATTTACTGACAAGATAAAGACTGATAGGATGGTGGTAGTGCGGGATCAGGGAGGAAGGTTTTATGGTACTTCAAAGTCTGCCGCTGGTAGCCTTCGACAGTTCTTCAGGTGAAAACTATGTATGCAGATATAATAGTGTCTACAGCACAAGTTCAGCTGCAGATTACCTAACCGTGTCGGTGGGTTTTATCTAGTAAGAAAGGAAAGGGTGAGAATGTGTGTGTGTGTGTGTGTGTGTGTGTGTGGATTCAGGCAGACCTGCAGCTGTATTGTGCCTGTGGCATTCTTGAGCAGAGTGACTGCCTGTGAGTGGCTCATGCCTTCAGCAGACGTTCCACAGATGCTGACAATTCGGTCCCCAATCTGGAAAAGTAAGAGTTTAGTATAGTGTAAAATGGTAAACACGAGGAAAACAACCAGGGACAGTCTGCAGTGGAGCTGGATTTTAGCCTTTTTGATGGAAAGTTGTGTGATTGCAGATGCAGCTTAGTGCTTAGGTTTTCTTTGTTCAGCTCTCTCTAGCTCCATGTTTGACCCACATCAGCATTTGGGGTAAGAAATGTTAGTAATGACAAGTACACCAGTGTTTTTTCTATGGCTTCAGTGTTAAAGTCTGACGAGCTCTGCACAGTAACAGAATATGAGACATTGGCTAATAGCATTTGAAAATTTAATTCACCACACAGATGCAAAACTATGCTTGTGTTCAGCTGAGTAATTTCATTATGTAGTGTTCTCATCTCTCATTCTGGCTGAAAGGATAATGCAGCATGAATATACCATTCAGGATTCCCCCTATTCATTTCAATGAGCCCTTCTGTAGGGTTAATGATCTGAATGCAGGAGTGGGAGATTTATGTTCTATCTAGCTAACAGCTATTGTTCTGCTCCAGGCTGCGTCACACAGAGCTACGATTGTTAGTTCCTCTGTCATGCTACAGGCTGCCGGCTCTTGACCTTTGGGAGGATCTGAGATTCACCAACCGACTAAAGTGAGTGGGAATGACTTTGCTGTAAGTAATCGACATTCACATTAAATCCTACACAAGAATTACTGGTATGTGAATTTTTAGTTTTGTAAAAAAAAGGACAATTAAAAAAAGGTTACTGAGAGGGAGGAGTAAGTCTAGTACCTTGAGCTTCTGGGTCTGAGCAGCCAGGCCAACAGGATTCATCATGGCGATAAAGATGGGTATATCACCCAGAGGGCTGCCCACGCCGCCTGCTATACTGATACCCAGAGAATCATTGGGACCTTTAGTGAACTCCACTGTTCTGGTGTCCTGATGCTCTAGAGCTGAGAGGAAGTAAAAACAAACATATTGTTGGTATGGATTGTTGCATATTTTCCATTTTTTTACTTGGCAGAGTTACTCAGGGATTAATATCCACTTGTTTACTTTGCGGCTGCAAACTTAGGATACTTACATTCCTGACTCCAACTTTGTTTGTCAAGGTCACCTTGAAGGTTTCCAGAGTCTGAACACGCATGAGAGGTCGCCTTGGAACTGCCTGTTTCACTCATCTGAAACAAGGCATTCAGAGCTCTTATTTTCTTTTCCTGTTGTTTTCAACTTATCCTTGACAGATGTTAAATGAATGTTAAATTACCTGACTACTTTGGGACAGCCTTCTTTCAGAGTGAAAGGGACCAGCTTTAAATCTCCCCACTTCCATTTTTATAGGCCCCACGCAGCACTACAACACAAAATACCACATTATTGTTAATTCAGTGGTCCAACACAGTTTAAAGCAGATGTTTTATTCACAGCAGGGTAGATCTACCTTGAGCAGAGCAGCCACAGCCTCCTGAGTGGCCGACCTGACGTCCTCACCGTTGACGGACAGGATCTGGTCGCCCTGCATCAGTCGGCCATCAGTGTCCACCAAACCCCCCTTCACAATGTCTGACACAAACACTCCTGTGTCATTCCTGGTGTGAGAGGCGGAAAGAAAAAGGCAAGTCAGTGAGATAACACATACTGTATGCACCTCTATGCTGAAAAGGATCATATTGAACGTTTCTCTTCTAGTTGACCTGACCTTGTATCATTCTCCACAGTTCTGTTCTGAAATTGTAACTGATGATACACTATTGATCCAGCAGTTTCCCATTTTTCCACTGAATCTCTGCACAAGTATAGCTTATGCTTTTTCAGAAGCTGGCGAACAGCTCATAAAATGGAATATTTAAAAGGAAAGAGTGTTTACCCTCTAACTGTAACCTCAACCGTGTTTTCCATCTTGGATCCTGTATATGCTTACTGTGAACATTTTGCAGTCAGACACATGTGAGAAGTTACCGTGTATTATTTAAAAAAGACATTACTGACCCTATAATTTATTGTACCTCCTATAATCCTCCTATAATTATACCTGTTCACTTAAAGATATATTGAGCCTTTATGATAAGTATGTTTTGGGGCTTGTTTGCTTGATTGATGGGTGTCTACACCTACCAGAGTTGGCTGTGATGATTACCGCTTGCTTGTCCCGCCTCAGCACCACGTATGCTTTTAAAGATTTTACCAAATTTTGGTTTTGAGGCTGTACTATCTGACAAGATGGAAGTTTGTGGTAAACCTAAATCTAAGCTTTATACTGTCCTTTGACAGAAAACACAGTGTCCGTGTTTGGCTGCAGTGAAAGGTCAACATCTCAATCAAAATCTTTGCTGGCACTAGGCACTCAGCTTTTGGGATATTAACTTCTATTACAGAGAAGATGACAAATCCTAGGATTATGTTTTTTTTTTCCAAATCCATATCTCTGCTATGGACTTTGCATATCTGAGGTGCCAGTCTCCACATGGATAAAGACTAACAAAAGCAGAAGCTGTGAAGCAAGGCAACTCGATCCCACTCAGTCCCCAGTGCCAGAGATACTTGGCTGTCACAACTCCTCACCACTAACTGCTAGCTTGTGCTTTCCATTTTAGCAGAGGATTTTAGGCTGTCTGTTTTGTTACTGTTTTTCCATCCTATTAAGCGTTTTAGTTGTGTTTTTCCACTTGTAGAGCAAAACCGCTGTGACAGAGGCAAATGATTACAACTACATTAAAAGCTGATCTGCCTACTGCTATCCAAACTGTTCAGCCTTTGACCCCAACTTAGGCTTTTTGCCCTGTAGTTTAGTGCAGTTTCCCTATGAGCCCCCAGACATGTTAGTTACAAGCATTTACACACTTCAGAGAGTGCAGGCAGAAAGGTATAAAAACACAGATAGACTCACATAAATACACAAAATCAGCAGTTTGTGAGCATGTATGGCCTGCATAAGTCATTCCTGAAGCTTATCCCGAAGGTGAGATCAATCAACACACAGCAGACTGTCAAGCCTGTGGACCAGTACGCCATTTCCCACATGTGCATTAACCCATAAATGCTCTACCAGAATAAAAGCCTGAGTTGGTTTTATACATAAGACAATTTGCCAGCTCATGTTCTGGTAAGAGTTCCTCCACAGCTTCAGTGGGAACATAAGGAGCAACATTCCTGTACACAGTGAACATGTGTTTACAACCCTGTCTGTGGCACTATTCATATCAATGCAGCAGTGATTCCGCTATATCAATTTAATTTATGCAGCGCCACATCATAACAGAAGTTATCTCAGGGCACTTTTCATACAGACCAGGTCTAGACTGTATGCTTTATAATATTGTCTAACGTGCTAGCAATCCAGCCAGGCAGATAAATACACATTCAACTATAAAACAGAATTTAAAAGATTTCATTAAGGTGCAATGTATTTCAGTTAGGTATGAGAATTCTGGACTTTCTCCTTCTGTGCTGTTCTTGTTCTTGTTCTTTTATGTCTTTCACAGACTTGTCTTATGGGAATCTCCATGTAAACACCAAATACAATACCTAAACCCAGCTGTGTTGAGGGTTCCGTAAGGGGAAAGGTCTAAAGATGGTAAAAACAAATACAAGGAAGCACCTCATGACTACATCTGATTTTGTATGTATTTGTCTATTTACTTTATCTACTCAATATTTAAATGCTAGAGTTTTTAATCATAGGTTACCTCTGGTCCCGTGATCTGCATTAAGAAAAAAGAGCAGTAATTACTATGTTGACACTTACAGTACTTGTACTACAGTACTGTCTATAACTCGCTGTAGCATGACTGTTCTGTATTTACTTATTTATTTATTTACAGCAATCTATTAAGTCTATTTAAAAAAATATTCAAACTAGCATTTTTTTTTTAGAATTAACAGGATTCCTAATATTCACATAAAGAAACAAAAAAGCAAAGCAATTAAAAAGCACCTTTTCAACTATTTTCAAATGTAAAGCTCATTCAGCACTGTAATAAATCTTCTGCTATACATTCATGAGTGCATACTACGCATTAAGCTGTAGTGCTAATAATAAATCTCCCTCACCTCCTCCCCACAATGCTGAGGCCCAGGCCCTGGCCCGGCTTCTTATGCAGCTCCACAGTGAATGAGTCCCACAGGTCTTCCTCCTTGTACTGGGCCTCGTCCCTGTAGACTGTCAGTCGAACCCTCTGGGGGGTCTGCCGAAGCACGTTGATAGCTTCATCATGACTGGCTGCGCGCAGGTCGATGCCATTCACCTGTGACGACAGAAAGAGTTATGTATTTGGGTGGCCAAGCTATATGGGGTTGTTCCAACTAAAAACTACTGATTAATTCCTTTTAAATTCATAAATACAAAATGGCTGAAATATATTTCCATTTATGGGCATTCAGCAAACAAAAATCCCTTTTCTTCTATTCCTGATCTAAAGTGAAAGCAGCAGAGGAATATAAAAAGTGCTAAGAGCGTAATTTAATGCTAAAACAGAATTTTCCTACAGCCACTGAGGTCACATTTCTTCTTTAGAAACGCAAATTGCTGAGATATCTGGACACTGGATCATAATATTTTAACCACAGGGTGATGTTAGAACATTTGAATTTAACTAAAGGAAAGCAGCTTTCTCACAAAACTGTGAGATGCTTAACTTGTCTGTATAAGGACTCATGTCCAGCAGCCGTTTTTTTTTCTTTTTTTAAAAACCACATTAAACAGGGGAAATACCTCATTAGCTTTCGCCATGGTCATGCAAAGGATTTTTCCCATAGTAGCTTATGGTATCGCTGTGGACTGGGAAACCACTCTTTTCACTTTTCCTCTTTGACCCTATTTTCTAAACACAACAGCTTGGCTCGCGGACAGACATGAATAGTAGAGGGTAATTAAGCCATAAGGGTGTGTGTGTGTGTGCATGCATGCATGTGTGCCTTTCAGTCTTCTAACTGAGCTACCATAACTAAACTTCTGAGCTCCACTCCTGCCCTCCCTCTGTGACAAAGCACGAGGTCAAATGGAGGGCATATCCAAGTTGAGCTTGGATACTTAACTTGTCAATCCTCATGAAACATACAGGATTCATACCCGAGGTTGCTTTCCCTTGACTTTATACTCATTATCACTTCATTCTTCAGCATACTGTCTCGCTAACAAGAGTTACAAGAGTTTGATTTTTTTGTTGCCAATAATAACATACATTTGAGATATATATCAGCTCATTTATCACACAGTTTTGTAATATCAAACTACTTGATCCTTGACTGAACTTTGAAACCTAAGCTTTCGTGTTGAAACTCCTCAGGCAGCCACGTCTGAGTTACTGAAACGTGTTAAGCCTCTTTTTATCTAGGTCATATTTGATGCTTATTATACAGCACCGCACCTCTAGGATTTGGTCTCCTGCCCACAGCCTGCCATCTTTGGAGGCTGCCCCTTCCTCATAAACTTCATGGATAATGATGGCCCCCTGGAAAGAATGAGAAATAAGAGCAAGTAAATATGGGAGAGGATAAAAAGACCAACAGGAAATGTTTACTTAGGGGAAATGAGAGGGATTTGGATGCAGTAATTGCACAAGTAGTTGGACGAGAGAATGATTTTAAAAATGATGTGTATGTGCACATTTCTTCTGCATTTGATAGCAGACATGACATTATTTGGGATTCTCAGTGTGTATGATCCTGACTTCCAGTGTGTTTTCTCTGCGTTCCAGGGTGAGTGTCATTTGGGGTTCAGAGGTTACATTCCAGGGCTGGATATTGTCTGCTGCGGCTGAGGCCAGACAAAGAGCTGCTCCCCCAAGCCTGACTGAGCAGACAGAATAGATGGGCTGAGGAAAGGATGGCAGTGGCAGCAGGAGGAGGAGGAGGAGGGCTGTGACAACATCATTTCCTACATTCCTGAGCCGCCACGGCTGTTTCAAACCTGGGTTACACCACCACCAAAGATTCTAAGTGGGTGGGAACTGACAAGGTATGGTCAACTAATTTCTTAACACTTGAATATTTACAGTGCATTTTTACAAAAGACTGTAAAAAACGCTTTATTTATTTGTTATCGTCGTGCTTGGCTCCAAGGGTGTTTCTGGTGACTATCTACGAGTAACAGTACTCCCCCTCACGTCAGAGTAGCTCTTTAATAAAGTGATTTGTTTTTTGTTTTTTTTGGTTCCTACCAGCAGGGTGTCACAACCTCCCACGATGCTGAGGCCCAGGCCTGTGCGGCCCTTGGAGATGTCGATGGTGGTCTCACAGCCAGGGATGATGGGACAGGTCGCTGGGTCACACGCCAGAGTGGAAGGGGTGGAGGAGCGACTCAGACCTAAAAATAGAGTAAATAAAAACCTATCGATTCATATCTTATGCAGGAAATGAGATTAGTTATCTGATATAGTAAGACTATTGATATATATCTTCCTGGATAAGAAATCAAACTTTTATCAGTCTTTGTTAATTAACAGCAAGTAAAGCAAATCGTGTAACTCACTAGTGACTGCTTCTGCCTCTGCTGGACTCAGTGTAGCTGTGGTAGTGCTTGGCATGCTAGGTAGGCTGGTGAGGACCCCATCTGAGCAACCGGCATCCTGGAAGGTTGACTGGAGAGAAGAGAAGGAGGAGGATGTCTCATTTGTAGAGAAGGTGAGCTTCACTGGACCTTTAGCTTTTCTCAGTAGAGATTTGACCTAAAACACAGTGTAATTACCAATCAGACTCAGTCTTTATACTGTGGCTGGTGTTGTTTCTAAATTGTTATACTACCAATAAAAGGGATTGTTTGATCTTTATGACATGAAGAAACATACTGCAAACAAATCCAAATTTCTGAAGATCGTAAAAGATAATGATTACAGTTTGAGTGACGCAGCGTACCTTTTCCACAGTGCACCCCAGCACTGATTCACCATTCACAGCTAAGAGTTTGTCCCCCACTTTCATGCAGCCTTCCTGCATGGAGCAGATCAAATCTTTGATTAGCAAACCAAAATTAACTGTATTATGTACAAGAACCATTAATTGTTGTTTTCTATAATGCTTACTACATACTTTGCCAGTGTGTCCCTTCACTTCAGATATACTCTGAATTTCAACTCCGCTGTCTGTGTTTCCCTCAACAAAGGTGATGCCAAGTCCTCCGTCCTCCTGTTGGAGACAAACAGCCTTAGTGCAGAACATGTGCCACATAACAGAGCTGCACCAGCTTCTGAAAACAAGAACTACTGACACCTATTATCTCCAGAAAGATAATTAGCCCCAGCTAATTATCTTTCCCCTCCTGATCTTTTGTTCCTAGGGTGGATTTTGTGGGATTGTGTGTGTGTCATCTTAATGAGCTGCCCAGATGCTGCTGCATCTACACTGTCATCCCCTGTCATTTTATACACCATATGGATAGTCCCAGAAAAGTGGTCCCATCCAGATACTATAGCTTTTCAAGCAAAGTTCCCCATTTCTCCTGCTCTTTCCCTCTTGTGTCTTGCTCTATATTTCTCCATATTTATTCTGTTCACCTGGATCGCAAACAGCATGTTTTCCTAATTACCTCTTGCAGTATCTAGCCATTCAGATATTTTCAGTTTTATTTGGGAAGATTTTGAGATACCCCCTGATGAAACTTCTCCTGGCTCCCCAATGTGTTTGAGCTGAATGGAATTGTACTGGCGGTGCTCAGAGTGTTGAAGAATGACATTTGAAAAACTTAAAATAATCCACAGACATTAGGAAGTACATGCTGCTGCTGCATTATTCAAATGTGATATTTGTGTCTGCTTAGTGCATGGTAAGAAAGGCAACTGCCAGGGGTAAAATCTTTTATTTTTTGGGCTGTATTTCTCCCATTCACTGACTGTTTTGTTTATTTCACCCTTGTCTTGGCAGCTTGTCAGACGTGACTGCTCCTGTGTGCTCCCTCTCTGTCTTCTTGCCATACTCCACTGACTGTTTTGTGAACATCTCCCTCATTACCGCATTGGGTTTATTTTGGTATTTCAAAGGTACAGGCTGGTCTTACGTGTGTGATATGTATGTGTGTCTCACCTTCAGCTTTATGATGTGATGGACGTATTTTGAAGCATCAGCATCTCCATTAGCAGCAGCTGGTTCTAGCTGTGAAGAAACATACAGTAGTTGGTACAGCATGAAGTAAATAACTGAAGCTTGTGTGCGTGTCTGTTGGTTGGTGGGAATACAGTATTGTGAGTGCCTACACCATTGTTTGTGGTTTTTGGCTGTCATGGCAGTCACACACAGGCATGGGAGGTTGGGAACCCCAGGACCACACAAAGTGACTTTTGGGAGCAAACATGCATCATCACTTGTGCATTTGTGCAATATGTGTGTTACGTGTGTGGCCAGAAGCAGAAGTCGTACCTCAGTGTGGGGCTCCACTGTGTCTCCCTCGTGTTCTCTCACAGGTCCCACAGCCATCTGGTTCAGCGCCTCTGTGTTCCTGTTTCAAGAGTCATAACTCACGTAAATCGTCGCTGCTCTGCTTCATGACAGCGGAGCCATGATTTAAGAGTGCTGATCACAGTGTCTCTTTCACAGGGGTCAGGAAAGGATGTGAGTTAAGTGGGAGGTTAAATAGTGTGATCTGACAAAGACTGTTTGGGAGAGGGTCATGGGTCAAACTTGGCTCTTAGCGGATATGTCAGCTGAAATGTACCAATCCCATGTTACATACTAAGTATGTACAGTATAAATCCTAAACTCTAAATATTATCTTGTTTTTGCAGTTACAAGAAATCATTGTACTCAACACTTTTATATCAACACCAAAATGTATAAAAGCTTCAACAACTATCTCAAAATGCCACTACATATTGTAGTATAATTTAACACTTGTTTTCTGAGATAAACAGATTTAGTCATACTTTACTTTGTAACACTACTTATTCAAAACAAGCCTAGTGGGGAAAGTCGAGTGTCACCTCGATTGATTTATATATTTTAAAATGACTAAATTACAGGAACAAAAAACTGGATTAATAATTTAAAACTAGTCACTACTAAATACTGATGGCATTATTTCACCTTCAGCTACATCCTTCAGTTGAATTACAATAGCTCCCTCTATTGGATTTTAAATGTCATTACAACAGCCTTGAACTTTCTCAGGTTATCATTATAAGTGTTCCCTGACGGTAAAATGTTGTCACTGTTGCCATGGAAATGTGTTCACAGAGGCTTTAATAGGAAGAGCAAGTGCTTTTATACCTGATAAAGATGATTTTGACTTTGGATGGAGAGCTCTTGATTATGGAGGATGCATTCTGGTGACTGTGGCCATAGAGGACTTGGCCATTGATCTAACAGAGTAGTAAAAACGTATAATTATTGATCAATTAGACACACTAAGAGTAAACATGTAATACAAAATGGTGGTGCCAAACGTTAAACAAAAAAACAAAGGATTTGATCAAATGTTTTAATCCTAGATTGGACAACTTTACGCAAATAACTAATTAATTCCGAAATACAGTCAACACACAGCTCACCTCCAGCAGCTCATCCCCCACAACCATACGTCCGTCCCTGCCCGCCGCCCCATTGGGGTCTATTCCCACCACGAACACACTCATGCGAGAGCGGTCCCTGTTCCCCGCCAGGCTGAGGCCCAAGCCTGTCTTGCCTTTCTCCAGCTCAATCATGTGTAGGACACCTGGGAGGCTGCCATAGCGCTGGATTATGTTCTCTGAAAGAGGCAGATGAAGTCGTGGCAGACACATGTAAGCTGACAGTGCTACTGAATGGTGCCAGGTTTGTCTCGGTGCCGTGGTTCCATATCAGTTCATGTCACTTTGCTTTAAAAAAGGGGCAGGTATTTGGGTTTTGTAAGATGCATAGGCACAAAAAGTAAATGGTAAAAGTTTTAAATGTCAGACTGCCGAATTTATTTTTGTCTCAGTCTCCCCTTCTATTTTTTTCTCAGTCTTTCCTCTATTGTTCTCACTCAGGTCCCTTTTCTTTCTCTCTCCACCTCTCCTGTCTCTGGTGTGTTAGATAGCTGTTCAGACCAATGGGCTCCTGTTGTTCTGGGCTCCCTGCCACTGTTGAACCATCACTCCTGTACTAATCTCTGCAACTCACCTCCCTGGGCCCAACCTCATCAATCTTATCCCTGCAGGATAGACTCTGTCTCTCCTTGAGACACACACACACATACATATATATATATATATATATATATTTTTTTTTTTTTTTTCACCATAGTCCCAGGTGTTTGGAGGCTGGAAGTCTGTCCTTTATGCTGGTTGCCAGAGTTGAATGTGACTCTTTGAAGCCGAGGGTACAGTCACCTCAAACATGTGAATCCCTGCACTTTTATTGCAGACTGGATGGATTTACGAGCAGGCAAGACAAACATGTAATTTGGGGGACCTCTAGTGGCAGTTATGTGATAATGCATGTGATGGCAAACATATATACACTGTCTGTCTCCATGATTCTGTTTAGGTGAAACTTTCAGGAGCATATGCTCAAAGCCTGGTCACACTGACATTTTTTTAACAGTATATATTGTACATATTTGAAACAATACCTAGTTAACTTATAATAGGCCAGTCTGAAATTAAAGAAACCGAAGTTTAATACAAAAAAATGCACATTTTTAACATCATTCCTAACTGAATATATAACTGCACATTTAGAAACAGCGAACTCACTCCAGTTGTATCCAAACTCATCCTCCACCTCCTCCTCCTCTTCGTTCTCCTCCTCTGCCTCAGCAGGTCTGCCAGGAATCTCCGTCAGTGTGTCTGTATCAGTTTCTCCCACATGGGGCACCACTGGCAGGGGGAGGACAGTGCTGGTGGGAGATGCCTTTGCTGCTTCACGCTTCGCCGGCTGTCACGCCGCAGATGGAGTTGGAAAATTTATTAGTGAAAAGTACAGAGAAAGAGAGGATTTAACTCGGCAGTTAAGTTTGAATCAACTTGATGTGAGCTTTAAAGGGATAGCAAGGCACATGAGAGTCGTTGATGTAATCAACAGAAGCCATATGCTTGGTTTACATTAACAGCTTCAGCTCTTTTAGCAGAATATGTTAGTTTCGGATTGAGAAATAATTTAAAGTTATGCAATATGGATGCACATAGATGCCAAAGGCTAAAATTAGAATTAGGCTAATCAGCCAATGTCAGCTACAGCCTTAAATTATGATAATAACACTTACTGTGTAAAAAAAAATACTGAAATGAATTACTTAATTATAATTTATGGAATTATTTATCATTAGATTTGAACTTATAATCAAAATATTCACCCATCAGACATTCATACATGCACTTACCTGAAAGCCAAGAGCAACATAATCACACTTTTCATTACTATAATGTTGCTTAATAATACAAAGCAGGTTTATCATTGAATTGTGATACCAAGCCAAGAATCTAAAATTTGCTTTTGTCCATCATTGAGTGTTAATTCTGTTATTTCTTAAAGGACAAAAGCAAAAAATGCACAAAGGAATTCAGACAGACAGATGAGATGTTAGGACATGTAACAGTGTATGCATGTACATCATGTTAGATTATCCAATACATAACCTGTATCATGGTATATCTACACATATGTACAGGCATACACAGAAAGGAGCAGTGGAAAGCACAACACAGAGACCCACAAACCTTAAACGGGGTAGGAGTGAAAGGGTTAGTTGGGGAGAGGCGGAGGAAAAGTCTACAGTGACTGTCACCCTCCTACAGAGAAGAGACAAAGGGCAACAACTTTAGAAGACAACACATACAGAAATGACAGACATATACCAGAACTGCGTTTGACAACATATCTTGAGTTCATGGTGAAAGGCTGAGCACCACTGCCTATTGATTTCGATTTGAAACATCCCTGTATTTCAAACCCGGTTCTTATTGCAGTGAGTGACACTTTCCGACAGCTGACCGTGAAACACCAACAAATACAAAACACTGATACGAACTGTCAGTGGAGGGTCACTGGAAATACCAACCTTGTCCTTGTTGTCTCTTGTTACAGGTGCAGATCTGTCCTCACTGGAGTCTGTTACCGATGACTGTGGTGTATAAGACGACATGAAGGTAAATCATTGTACTCTTGATCAGATGGTTACTATAAGGAATTTGTAATTATTTGTGTCACGTATGGACGGCAAATTTATAATATTCACTTCAGTGTCACCGGATAGTGAAAGATACTGTATTATTCTGCTGCGTACTGCAAAATAGGAATCTCATAAATATTATTAAGTTCATACAAAGTCATAAGTGTTCTGAATGACTAAAACCAGTCTCATACAGCATATGCTGTATCGTGAAAAGCCATCTGTTTCTACTGAAGAAAAATCCACAATTCTTAAAATACAGAAAAAAACTTCCTTCAGCTAATTTGAATGCTTGGCAATACCAGACTGAACGCTGCAGCTCACACACACATTCGCCCATGCCAAAACATTGATGTGCTGAGTGAAAAAGCTTGCCCAGCACCACATGTCTATCCAAGCTTGACCATTACTTCCCAATGATCGAGCTTAAAAGGTTTTGCCAGAAATTCTGGCATTCTGAAAAAAAAGATACGTCAGTTTATACTTCACATCATAGCAGCATTTGTGTTGACAGTAGGCAGTCAACACAAAAGATATCAAGTTATCAAGTTGTCTTCTTTATATTAGCAGTGAGACATTTAGGACAATGTGTTTGGGATAATTAGGAAAAATTGTGCCTTCAAAGCCAGAGACAGAAGCCTCTGCTCTGATTTTATTTTTTGTTTGGTGCAACACAGGGGCAGTAGAAAGCATAGACGGAGAGCTATAAATAAAGGCACAATATGCAAACAGACGAGGAAAAAGTACAGGCTTAAAAACACATATACATGCAATCACACATATATACAGAAGAAGAAACAGGTCAGAAAGTTTAGCGTAATCATTTTCCTTTCAGACAGCAGAGGTTTTCCATAAAGGGTGAAAAATGTTTGGTATCTGAAACAGTTTCAACCCATTTTCATGGGACTGTTATTGCTATTTTGATAGTGAATGAAATACTCTGATGTGGTAAACCTACATGCAGACTGAAACCAAATTATTTGTAATATTTACTGCAAGGCTATACACGCACGCACACACATACACATATTTTCGTTTTTTTCTTAACTCTTCTACAGAAGCTCATTGTTAACACAATTTGCACAAGTCAAAGCCGTACAGTGAAAGACACAACCACGCACAAGCAGGCAGACACATGGGGTAGCTTTCTAACCTGAGGGAAGGCAGGTGCTAAGTGGGTTTGATTAGTGCAGCAAAGGCTCGACCCGCGGTGGCTATTTAGCTGCAGAAAGGGCAGGGGCGGCTTTGAAAAGCAACACACAGGATCAACAAGCTGACAACATGACAAATACTTAATATGATGGCTCAGTCTTTGTGACAAAATTGAATCGGAGGCCATCCAGGAGAAAAAAAAAGGAGCTGTATGGAGGGCAGAAGCACCTCAGGTTTTATTTAAATGAACTATTAAAGCAAGTGGTTTCCTCCAGGACAGAAGTTTCCTCTACGTGAAAAAAAAAAAAATCAGAGTAAAGCCTCTTTCTCTGAAATAGTTTAACAAAATGTTTCAAAGATTCCTCCAGGCTATCTTGAGATTATTCACTGCTTACAAAAGAAGGATTTGAAACTTAAAGGGAAACAGCAGGGATATAGTATTATGCTCTCTAGGTGGCCCCCAGTGGCTGCATTTAAAAACGACATTACTGACCTGCCTCAAGCACTCAGAGATATCATCCAATCAAAATGATATTTTTTCAAACGATTCAGTCCATTGTTATGAATTTCAGAGGAGCTGCAGCTCAATATCAGTAACTTTATAGTAAATGGGAAAAACGTCGTCCTGTCGGCAGATTTTTTCCCCCCCTCTTTGTCTAGCCACAGAGGCGCAAGCGGTTTCCTTATTTTCTGTTATATAGTTTAGTTGAGGATGTGCACCTTTACAAGAGATAGCAAGAAAATTTCAATAACTTCTGTTGATAAACTGCATAGAGATTCTAGTCTGGATGTGTAGCGAATGCCAGCACTACACACCTTTAGCATAAAGGTTTTCTAAAATACTCTCTATTGCCACAGACAAAATTGATTTTACCACTTGCTGACCCTTTTGATTAAAAGAAAATCATGCCATTGTTACCGTTTGGATATTCTGTGATAGAAAATAGAATAGGACGCCCGGATATTAAAATACGCCTTCAGTTCTTTTTTTTTCTCCCAAAAGTAATCTCCATTTCTGGTTTGTCAGTATTATGTGCACATCAAAGATGCAGTTAAATAGAAGGACTCAGCTAACAGTGTGAGAAACAGAAAGAAAGGGGAGGCAGGAGAGATAATGCAACAAAGATTAAGTGTAATGGATAGCTGATGCAATAGAATTGAGAGAGACAAAAAGAGAAAGACAGATTACCTGACATGTACGATGTGGCATGCATGTGAAAGCAGTGGTGTGTTTCTCTACAGCAGGTGATGAAGCTGGGCTATATATTGACTCAGGCTGAGAGAGCAGTGTAGAGGAACACAGATAGAGGTTTAAAGCAACTCATAGCGTAGTAGATGTAGTTATAAAAATGAAAAGGAAATATTGGGCTGCTAAGTTAAACTAAATGCTTAACTGGTGTTACCAGTTAGTTGCTGACTTTGTCTGTCTGCTGTTTGGTGCTGGGCACTGAGTACTGTGGGTTTTTAGGGCTATTTTGTAAGAATAATACAATATACTTTTAAGACCCCACAGTTTCATACGGTGCCTATAAAGTATTCACCCTGTTGGATGTTTTCCAACCGATTGGCTGGACCTCTGCTCAATTAGGCCAGTCACTTTAAAAGGGGTGAAAATTTTTATATATTTTTAATTAATTGACATTATTTTGTAGAAATCTCTTTTCAATTCTTGTCAAAAAAAAAACAAATCATATTGACCATGACTCCATTTATAAAAGCAATAAAAGGGGAAAACATCCAAGGGGGTGAATATGTTTTATAGGGACTGTACATGATTCTGTATTAACACAAACTCTTGCCCCTCTTTGCGTCCTTCTTCTGCATGTGCTACATTACGAGTTGAGTCACCAGGAATGTTAAGGAAAGCATGTGGGAATATCTCACAGATAACAATGCATGAGAGGTGATTGACTATGAAGAGATCTGACACTAGAGCCAAGCCAGCAGAAGCCCCAGCAGGAAACTACTCAGTCATGCTTTAGAAGCCTGAGGGCACTTTCAGACAACAAACGATTTTGTTGATACAGTGATTTTCAATGAGCGTTGTACTTAAAACTTAAAAC
Organism: Toxotes lorentzi; assembly: GCA_037833715.1. Classification (NCBI taxonomy): domain Eukaryota; kingdom Metazoa; phylum Chordata; class Actinopteri; family Toxotidae; genus Toxotes; species Toxotes lorentzi. The sequence goes on along the minus strand of JBBMJY010000016.1, from coordinate 6,852,179 downwards.
GTGCTAATATATTTAACATGCCACGCAGGGTTTGTTGTGGCTGCCATAAAAGATTTTACTTTCTTTCAACATTCAAATGCAAACTAGATACTACAGGGGATGTATATTGTACTTTAGTTTTTGAAAGTGCCCTAAATGGCCTGTGCAGATACACTTAAATTTTACGTGAGATGAAAAAAGGTAGAGAGCGAGGAAATAGTGACCTTTAGATTATGAGGTAGTTACTAGCCATTGGTTTGACACTATTATACAGACTTACCCTGGGCCTGTGAATAATACTCTGGACTAAGAAGGAGACAGGGTTGCCTGCCCTGCGTATGGCCTCCACTGCCTCTTCGTGACTAGCATCTCTTAGGTCTACTCCATCCACCTGACAAAGACAAATCAGAAAAAAAAGAGTTGGTCGGACACCTGAGACCTCCAGGTGCATTTTAGTATTTTTTCATTTCTCTCAAAAACAGATCTGCTGTTTCATTAAACCCCCCCACAAAATGGTTTCCTAGAACAACCTCAAGTTTTCCAATCATGCATCATTGGTCTGTGACTTTATTTCCTTTACCTCTACAATCCTGTCCCCCGTCTTCAGGGTCCCGTTTTGTCCAGCAGGACTGTCTGCCAGAATGTGTTTGATAAAAATTCCCCTCATCACCTCTCCATTACTCAGACGGCTGCCCATCCCTCTGCCTCCGACGATACTGATGCCCAGGGACTTGCCTGGTTCTCTGAACAGCTCCACTCTGATGAAGGTACAACAATCAACACACTAGATTTTTAACCCGAGTGCTGTGACTGCTTTGATTCTGTAAACTGTGTCACGGACATGTTCACAAAAGTAGATTAGAAGCTTAGATGCAGTGTGTAAATACTTACTTCCTGGGTTGGTTCCAGTTGCTGTAAGAGGCACTTTCCTCTCCCTCTCCATCTTCACGCTCAGGGAGGTTAGGAATATCTCTAAATAGATTGTTATGGTAAAAGAAAGTTTGATAAAACTATTTTTGAAAAATGTGTTCATGTGATTGTTAGGGGTTCATTAAAACCATAGAAAGTTAAACATGTTAGACAATATGACTTATAGGTTACGAGTGGGTCCAATTTTTGTTTAGCAAATATTCATGTAAATGTTGCACAAAATAAAGAAGGCTTTGCACAGATACACACAATGGATTCTGGTGAAAAACACTAATGTAAACAACTTTTATTTGTTTACAAGAATCTCAACAGAGCAGCTTTAAATTTCCCTGCTTATCCCTGCGTTTAATTACATGACAAGTTAGTATGATAAAGTGTAAGAACATACTTTGGAGCTGGAGGTGGAACAGCTGGAGCAGCCTCAGAGAAGACATCGTCTTTAGCCTGCTCTAGGCTGGCCTTGTACTCCTCTAGATACTCTGCTGGAACATATGTAATGCTGAACACGCACACACACACACACACATACACAAGCACAAGCACAGACACACAAATGCACTCACATGAGTCAAACATTTCTTAAGCCAAACTATTTGGCTTCCTACATATTTAGAAACTCCATTACCCACCTTAGTGGCAATCATGGCCCTACCTATTCACTGAATTCACATGGTAATTTGCCAAAAATAGAGAACCAGCATTCAAGTGCAAACTGGTGTCAAAGCAGTAAAACTACCTCCTTTTTATTAAACAAAAGAGTGTCTTCTAAATCTGCTCGTTTACATTCAGAGGCTTGTTTTTCCTCAGCTCCATCAGATTTAACTCTGTGACTTCAGTGTTACTGCAGTCAGCCTGTTCCTCAGCAAATCATTTCTCCCATCAACAGCCTGAGGTGAGATGTCAATGAATTACACTGAATATAGGCTCTTGACATCTGACTGTTCCAAACAGATGTTTACCTTCATAAATGACTGAGCAAATTAAGTCTCCTGTCACCTACTGTGTGATGAACATGTGACAAATTTGAAGGGCGTACATTATTAATTTGTGAGTGAGTTACTAATTCATGCTAATACATGAACCAAAAGCTAGCTGACAAAATCTGACACCAACTTAAAGTCCCATCTCCAAACAATTCATAATGAAGTTGGTGATGATTCTGAAGGGCACATTAACACATTTCAGTGAAGCTGACAGATCTTCAACAGATGGGTTGATTTGTTTTTTGTTTTTTTTCAAATGTGACAGCATGTGGACGAAGACGAAAGTGAATCCCAATGAAATAATGAAATGGATGAGTCAGTTCATTATGAACATCATAACATGCAGTGAGAGGAATGGGTTAGATTAATATAAACACAGTGAGTTTAAAATCTGAGTTAGAAATGGTCATGTTAGTCACAGGAATGATAGAAAAGACGTTATGCACAATAAATAAGTGATGCAGTCAGTCAAGATTTATCCAGATATTATTTTGGCTATGTATGTTAAGTTTTGTTGCCACAAGACTAATTTTAAATATAAGTTAGTTGATTTTGGAGTGCAGTGTAACAGCAAAATAAAAATGTTAATCAACGTATCTGAATGATATTAAAAACAGCATTTTCATCAACTAAATTTCACATTTAAGTATTGTATTTGGTTGTTTTCATAGTTGTTACACTCACTTACTGAATAGAACTGACTGTTTAACTGAATCCTATTTTCTTTGTCTGGATAAAACTCTTTAACAGACTGCAGTGAAGCCCGGCAGCAGATGGATAGAATCGGAGGAAGGAAACCAAGATGGCAGCTTCTTGCTGAAACACCACCAGTGTGGAAGTTAGTCATACTCACACATAAAATGGGCACAGATCTTCCTCAGGTGAACAAGCAGATCTAGAATGTGAAGAGTTGGCTTTTATGCACCGAAGCTAACAAACTGCCAAGTTTAGTTCAGCAAGCAGAACTTGTAAAATACCACATCCGATTTATCACCATATGACATGTAATAATGGAGTGCAGTTAAATATCAGAATTATCTTTTGCCTATATTCCTATTCTGTATTCTGTACTCACGTAAAAAAAAAAAAAAAAGCTTCCAAGGCTTAGTTCCTTAGTTAGGCAAGTAACGTACAATACATACATTACATACATTGATATGTATTGTTTGGAAGATTTGCTGACAAGATATTCTGATGTAATTGAGGTTGGACCTTGAGGTACAATACAAATTGACTTTATATATACCAAACAATAGACAGCGCTGTTACTTTCTGTGGTTATACTGCAGAAATACTAATACAAGTATCTTGGCACCATCATTTTTCAACAGCAAAGAACAAACATAAGACCTTGGAAATAAAATCTCAGTGCTTCTTACCAAGAGAGAATCAAAAATCTGATATGCACACAGACTGTCCAAATGCCATAATCTTGATCTCAAATTTCTTATTGCAAGTACAAACCCGTATGTCAAAAGAGGCACTGATATTGTTCTCTGTTAACCACTGTTCTTTGAAAACAGTGGTTAACAAATGCAAAGTACTAAAGAAAGCATTATGACAATGTACCATTCATAGAAATAACAGTGAACTAAAATCAAATCAGGCCAACAGAGATGGGGCAGAGGGGACAATCAAACTAATGTTAAAACTCCAACCTCAAACAAATGAACCCCTAATGGGAAAACTCATTCTTCAGTTCCTGATTTAATAATACTAAATTAATTTTGTTCAGGCAGAGCTCTAAGCATTACATTAAACCTATGTATTGCAGAACACTGACATATTTTTCTCTAAAATTAATACATTGTATTTTCAGCCTAGTATTGAAAAACATAATTCTAGCATCGGCGGTGTAGCTCATTTCAGTACGGAGGCGCTGTTATCAAACAAATTCAAATAGTACATATCCCCACTTAAATGTGTAGAGTTTCAGTAATGAGGGTGAACGTGTGTATAGCTCTTATCTCTTACCCCAGGTCTGGTCCAATGAGAGAGTGTCTTCGCAGCATGGCACGAGCCTGGGCGTTGGTGAGGTTGGCAGTGGGCTCTCCGTTGATGGCCAGGATCAGGTCACCAACACCAAGACGTCCATCACGGCTAATCGAGCCACCGTGGATTATACTGCGGATCAGCATCCCCAGGCCATCTTTCACGGCAGTCACCGTCATACCTTTGAGGTAGATCGTAAATATCTGTTACATACCAGTCATAAATTTTGATCAGTAATGATTACAAATACTTCAGTCGGTTGTCTCAAGTGAAGAACACAACTGTTGCCATCTATAGAGACCCTTTCAGAGGAAAATCAATCACTATCTATGAAAAATGTACAAATCAGCAGTTGCTTCAGCTCTAACCCAAGAAAAAAAATCTTCATCTCCTCGTAAATAATCCTTGAAACTGCCAAAGAAATTCACAGATTCGGTTTTCATATAATCCTCTATAAAGTAACTTCAGAGCATGGCATAATATATCTAGAGACTTGTCTACCTAAACTTAAAAATAGAAATTCTTTTCTGTGGTTGAAGCCTTAGTCAAAACTTCAAACTCCCTTATGAAACAGCACACTATGCAGGAGTTTTGCAAAAATCATAACATTAATGTGGTCTGTTTCAGTGTGGATTTGAATTCTGAATTACATTTGATAAAAAGGTACAGTGGAAATTCAAAACCCAAACATACACTACTGGTCAAACATTTTAGAGCACCTCCATTTTTCCAGTTGTTACACAAACTGTCATGACATTTACATGATTTTTCAGATTTTGGTGACCTAAACATTTTTTTCTTTTACCTTTGGCAGTTTACCGCTTACCTTTGAACAATTTAAGGTTATTCACTTGACTTAAACTGCTTAAATTTCAATAAAAACTGGAAAAATGGGGGTGTTCTAAAAGCTTTTGACTGGTAGTGTATTATGGAGACCATTTTAATCGACCACCAAATAAAGAACTTCAAAGAGTACTCAAAAGCAAAATGAGACACTGTTTTCACTGAGGCACTGAGGAGTAAACACTGCCTTCACAACACCTATTTGTTTTATAAGTTAAAACTTAGCATTCTCTGAGCCAGTAGAAGCCCCATGGGCAGGTTTTGAAATGCAAATACCGTGTATAGCAATGGAATTACCCTTTCAGACTGGAAAACAGCCAAAAATCTTTTCTATCATTTTGCTTCAAATCTGGCATTCACAAAACATTACAAAAAAGTAAAGGCCAAATACGCCTTTCAGTCCCACAAACTCATTTACACTTCTATAAAGGATGAGGAGAAAATAAATAAAAAAGAATGTGAAGAAATTAACACAAACCGAGGCTGGAGTTGCCCTTGACAACTGTGATAGTCCTTTCAAAATTGCTCCCCGAGGTCAGCACTTCCTTGTCACCGTCGTCTACTGATTCCTTCACGCCGGCCTCCTCGTCCTTGAGGGTGATAATTCAATACAGTTATTCATGAAAATAAATGAAAATATTAGTGTGGATACCAAACAAAGTATTAGTCTCTAGAGAAAAGGTAGCTCCACTGAATTGGCTCTGAAAATGAATATAAAACAAATAAGCTTAGAACTTTGTTTATCTAGTATTTGACAAGAGCCTCATGTGCAACTGGGGAGAGGTTAGATGTTACCTTAAGAAATTCCTCTTCTAAAAGTATGATTATTTTGTAGCTTTTATAATGCACCGTGACAGATCTTTGATGTTTATGACATACCAATCACTAAAACTCAATCAGTTATTAGGAATATGTGTTGCTCATCATATTTTTTCAAGACATTCTGACTTATTATATATGAAATTTTCCATATTTTTGCTTATAATTAATTACATCATTTTACCTTAATCAAAATCTTTATATCTCCAATATCCCCAAAAGAGATGGGTTGCTCCTTCTGGTAATGAAGAGACGCCACAGGTGCCTCCTCTACATTAGATCTGGTCCCTATTTCACTGAATGGGCTGTATGAGTTTGAGCCCTCCACTGGTTCTTCTTTGGTCAAGTGCTGAGCCAGGTACTGATCAGAACTGCTTAGTATGGCATTAAAAGCTGGAACGTGACCTCTCAGACTCGGAGGAGTGTATGAGCCTGACTTCTCTGGTGAGAACGCTTCAGTGTTGTCTCCGAGGCCGGGCGGTGTTGTAAAGCAGGGATGCTCATCCAACAACTCCAGGCGAGCTGTCAGCTGGGGTAAAACAAAGCATAGCAGCTGAATGAACGTTCCCCTCAGTTAGTTAAGACAATTGCCCAACAGGGGGAATTCATCTTGCTCAGTCGCCATCCTGTCCTCCTTGTAATGAGCCATAGAAAAGTCATCAGTGGCCAGTAGAGAACAGCAGAAATTACTGGTGATCTTGAGAGCAAAATGCACAAAGTCTAGTTTTATTGTAACCACATTTAAAGACTTTATTACAACCAGACTGGCTAGTGATGAATCTCAGCAAGCAGTTCCCTTTGGGGGCCAGAACAGAAGTTAAAATATGCAAATACATAAGAAGTACAGTTAAACAAGAAATAGACAGTTTCATTTTAATAAGGTAGTGCTAGAAATTTGGGATGAACTGGGCTGTGACATCTGCAGGTGTTACGTATTCTTGGGTAGCCATGCAAAGGAGGGGTCAGGTATGACAAGGACCTATATAAAAATTATAAAAAAAGATAAAACACAATGGCTACAGTTTCTAGTATATTTTGTATGTTTTAAGCCAAAAAAGTCACAAATCATTGTGTAATAGTATCTAATCTAATTTTTTTTTTTTTTTGTGGTCTTCAACTGTGCAACCAATGCAATGAGTCTCTGCAAAGCTACACGCCAGAAAAGGAAGTAGCACGACTGTAATCTATCAGTGCAGTCATGAAAAAGAGCAGCCACTGCTTCATTAACAGTGACTTGGAGGTTGACTTTGTGGACTAACTATGCTTATTTGATCTTAAACACCCAGGTGACCTTTATATTGTAGTTCCATAGACAGGTGTGGACCAGAAAGAAAAAAAAAACATCCATAGTATCCATATTATATTATATCATCCATATACTGTGACCTTTGGTTAAAATTGAAGCACAAATACTCCTAGGGAAGCACTGTGAGTGGCCCTTGCTCTTATATCTTGCTGTTCTAGGGGCACCCAGGGCAATAAAAGGAGCCACAACTACAATCCTCATATAACAGCAAAGTCAGTAATGTAGTTACTGCCTTAAAAAAAAAAGAAAGGAAAAAAAAAACATATCTCATGACATTTTGGCTCTTGATAGCAAAAAACAAAAGAATAATAACTACATGTTTTACAGCTCATTCGGACAAAGGGCAGTTAATGTTCCACTAACATTTAATGAAATGAGGGAATAATTTCAAGCTGTGCTTATGTTTTCAGCTCTCTTATATTTTGTGGTATTAAAAAAAAATGTTTGCTTACCTTAGGTGTGGATGAGTGCAAGTAATCCAGGTCTGCGCTACAGCTGCTGCCATGAAGAGCAATCATGGATGCCTGGAAAGTGTCGTCCTCTGTCCCAGAGTAAGTATGATCTAACACCTTATCATCAGATAGGTCTGCTTCACTGGTGTCAATCTGTAATGATGGATGATAATATAACAAACTGGGAAAGAAAACTGGCCTGTATTAATGAGCAATTTGGTAAACTATCCCATCACAGACTGCTGAAATTACCAAGCTATTCCACGACTCTTATGTCCCTAATGCTACATTTATCTAACTACAAAATACTACTAATACAACAAATCTTTCCCTTAGTGTCTTCTCGTAATACTGCATATATAAGCTAACTGTTGCATTATAACAAACAAACAGACCACTCTTGGTAAATAATTAGACAGAATCAAATGCCACATGTAAATCACTATTTGTTTTCCCATTTTTTTTAAGGATATTCTGATTGATTTATCAGTTTTTCCCAAAGCTAACTAACCAATGCCGGCTCTGCTCGGTAAACGATGCCCTCAGCCAGATCTTCTTCCTCTCCTTCTTCAACCAAAATATTGTTGAAGTCAAATGAATGGATGGTGGATGATGAAGTTATTTCCTGCTCACCATATGGGTGTGAAGAGTGGGAATATCCACATATTCCCTAGGAAAGTGGAGAAATTCTTTCAGTGTCTCCAGCTTTACGGAATTTGATTTTTGATTTTTTTTTTTTTTTTTTTTTTTGTGACCAAATCAAGTACAAACAAATTAGTATGGAATGGAAAAAGTTGTTAGGAATCATTGAGAATTTTTATACACTAACTCCAGAGTTAAATAATAATCTTGGTCTATGCTTTCAAGCCAAGAAATTGTTCCAAATGGTACATTCACAATTTCTTTGAATCAATAAAAGCTCTAAAACATTTCACATGTATTCTTTAGTAAGAGCTCTTGATATTGATTTTGTGTAGCATGCAGCTCAGACCGATACTGTATAGGAAAATCAAGAAGGCATATTGGAGGATTACACTTGTCAGGCTCAGTTTTGAGATGCAATACAGCAAAATACCCCTCAGAGGTACATTCCACGCAGGAGAGTTGGATAACTCCACAGAGGCTTCCTACAGCTCTGTAATCCAGCTAACCTTGGCAGCCCAGAGGTCTCATTGTATAATCCAGTGGCAGATTCAGTACAAGAGAAATGGAGGGCTAAAGCTGAAAGAATGCACACAAAACCCGTACAAAGAGTACAGGTGCCTGGAGCAATGAACATGCCACTGGACGGACCTAATATTTTGACAGGTGCCCCAATGTGTTTAAATGTACAAGAGGGTCTGTGCTCTTGGAAAATTCAATAACATAATAATATGAAACAAAGGGCAGAGAGGGTTTTAGGCTGGTCGCCTCCTCTGAAAGAAAGTGGGTGGAATGCTAAACCATGCAGCCTACCTCCACGCTTTTTCCTGCATGAAAAATTCAAGCCCTTGTAAGCTGAACCCTTGTGACTGGTTACTAAGTCGCATGATATAAAGACAGCCTGACTCACAACCTTGCATACACACAATGATAAATCCCACGCTTAACAAATATCTTTGTCCCTTTACTCCCAGCGCACAAGTCACATTCTACCTTCTATATTCAGACAGGTTTAAAGCAAAGAAAAAAGAAAGAATACGACCACTTACAGGCAGTGGTTTGGCGACTCCTATCTGGACATTGCCGAGCTTGGCCCCCTTCAGGGCCTGGACGGCATCCTCCAGACTGGCGTTCTCCAGGTTGGTGCTGTTAACATACATGAGTCGGTCCCCTGGCAACAGTCTGCCATCCTGTTCAGCCACACCGTTTGGAACCAGAGAACGAATCACGATCACCGTCTTGACAGGGTCCAGTGGGTCCTGTGGCGGGAAATTCAGTTTATTTTTGTTAGCCTTGTTGAATATGCTATTTTCCCCTGTGGAATATTTTTTATTGAGGAGGGGAAACTATAGAATGTTGATGTTTGAAAACAACAGTGTTCCAAAGCATGAAAAATCTCATCTGATTTTGGCTTTCAATTGTTAACTATCTGTAATATTATGATATAAAGAATTCCCACCTGGTAGTCCAAAATGCTGAATCCCAATCCTCCTTCTCCCTTCTCGAGCTCGATATTCTGGATCTCCAGCTCCCACATAGCCAAAGGAGTTCCTATTGCCTCCTCTGTCACATTATCCTGTGTTGCTGCTGCTGCATTCACCTCTGAGTCTTCAGTAACCAGTACGCTGCTCAGGTCTATTTGTTTCTGCAGAGGAAAAGCCCAAAATCTCTATGTAACAGCATGGCTTCCTCACTCGTACTCCCAACCCATAGGCTGCTACCCTCTAGTTGTGTTTCTGGCTCAGGTTACTGGCAGTAGATAAAAGGGAAATATCTTTGGGATGATAGCCTTAGTACATTATCACAGATAAAGCTGCAGAGATGAGATGAAAACCCCATCCCCAAAGGGAAGACGCTTTTGATGTTTCATATATCCAGCAAATGTTGCTGGCTACTGCTGGTGAGGTATTACTAGAATTGGTCTTAATAAACTTTCAGCCTCCCCTGCTTATCACTGTCGTGGTTGGCAATGTGGAAAGCCAATGGAGCGACTGACAGCCCTGGCTAATCTAATAATGGCTGATGGGTTATAAAGTAGGAGGAACACTTAAAGAGTATGGCTCTCCAATCATATTCCCTTGATTATAAGCAGGGGTGAGGAAACATTTTTCATGATACATTACTGCATGTCAAGGAGAAGCAGGGCCTCTCTTACTCTGCTTATATGTATCATCTGCTGCAGTGCTCTGTAAGTAATACATCCTGCATGGCTTTAGCCTTGAAACAATCAAATTCTTTGTGATGATGAGTTATACAAAATTTGTATTTCAAAAATAATATGTATGATTATATTTGTTATAGTTTAGCAATGCAAATGTAGTACCTTTAATTGTGGTGTTGAAGACAAAACCTCTGACTGCGGCTGGACAGCATCCATATCAGTCTGCAGGTGAGGGGCGGGCCTACAGCATGTCATGTATACACAGAGTGGAAGCTCCCTCAAGATTCTAATGACCTCCTTGTGGGTCTTACCAATCAGAGATATGCCATTGACCTGTGATGTAAAACATAAATCTTATTAGGACTGTCTACAACCACAGATTTTTCTTGTCGACGAGTAAGTTGTTAGTTCAAGTCGCATGTTCATGACATTAATTCAGTTATTTAAATATACATTTTTGGGTGGCATCAGAACATAGTTTTTGTTCCAGAGCTGTAAACCTCTGTAAATGTTAACAGCAAATGTAATATAAAAAGGTCTATACCATTGGTAGTTAAGTGCTTTCTTTCATTTACATGACCATGTACCTCAAGCAGTTCATCTCCGTTGAACAGCTTGCCACTGCGACCAACAGGTCCCTCAGGTAGAACAGAGCGGATGTAATGATGCCCACTGTTGGCTTCCAGATTGATCCCCAGGCCACTGTTTGCGCTAAACTTCTCCACCTGAGCCACCTGTCACGAAAACAACAAATGACATCTCAGTTAGCATGTGAAAAGTTTTATCTGTAAATACTTTGTATGAATGACTCAGTCCCATTTGTTTGATACCACTTCTTAGTTGTTTACCATTATGCAGCAATTGCCCTGAAACAAAGTTATGGTAAGTATAATGTAATGCATGAGACAGAGGAATTCACTTTGAAAATGAAACTTACCACAGCTTCATTACTTGGACCCAGAATCTCCTGCCATTTCTTCATTAATTCTTCTTCTTCAAAGAGTGTTAACTTCATCCCTTAATATACAAAACAACATAAAATAAAGGCAAATTCATGATCATGATCATTCATAGCCAGCAATGCAACACAAATTACTATTTCCAAAGTACTTGTGATATGTTTGAGACAAGACCCACAAAAAAATACTTTTATCTGTGCCTATTAAAAAATGTAATCTAATGCACTGCGTCTGTGAAACTACTAACAGCACCCATCTCAGTATGTCCTCATATTGTGTGTTTCTAGTCAGCGTGATCCTGACAACGAGAACCATTATCTGTCAGCTCTGTGCGCCCAGCATCTTTGCCGGTGTACTTAAAGAAGATTCCCAGCCTCCTACCATGTTTGTCTTCTGTTAGCTGATCCGTAGCTGGGCTGACATCAGATCCTTCACTCTTTGTCTGGAGCGGCTTTTCATCTGTGGTGACTATAAACACATAGTCAACAGTGTGACAGACAGAAGCAGGCAGCAGCACAGACACCTGACAGTTTAGGCACACAGCCACTGGAAAAAAGTCATCTACTCACCTCTCACAGCACATACATGCCCTAAAATACACTATATATATATATATAATTTGAATTTGTTTGGAAAAGTAAACATCTGTTTATTTGGTACTTTATTACTTCATTCTTCCAAAATAATTTCAGCATTTCCCACTCTTTCATAATCATTTCCCCCCTGATGTTATCAATGTTTAATGATCCTGGTGCTCTCTTTACAACTTCATGCCACTGTTTATGTCTTTTGAGTTCCACAGGACACGGTTCTGGTCCTGGTCGCCCATGAAATTACTACTTATCCGCCTGAGCAAGCCATGGACTACACTTCACATCAGTGTCAACTAATACTAGCTAGTCTGGTATGTGAAAAGGAACTCAACAACCCTACTACTGACTTGACAACAATTTCAGTGAGTAGTTACATTTCTTTCCATACCCCAACCATTAAATGCCCTTCTAACACTTTGTACACCAAGTCTACTGTGTGATCTCATGCTTTCTTTCCTCTTGCTTTACTATATGTTATATTCATGAAAGCAAACTCCTGTAATTGTTATTTTCTGACACATTTCACAGCAGCCAAGAAAACACTGGCCCCCTCAGTATCTGTCTGTCAAATGTTGGCTTCTAGTTTTTCTGCAGGTTTTTGGACTACAGCGTCCTGGTGCCAAATCTAATCACTTTCAAGCTCCACATGTCACTATTGACACTAAACAATTTATGCAAGTTGCTTTTCTTGCTTCTGCAATTGCCTGGAGGTCCTGTCAGTACAGCTGGAGATTAGAATCTTTCTGTTTGCTCTATGTTTATCTCGTTTGTTGTCAGTATTGTGGAAATGCAAAAAGTTATTTAAAAAACAAAACAAAACACAATTTACATTATGGTTACCAGCACATACACGTAGACCTCAGCTGTAACTCAACAGTCAATTTCTTAGTTATCTAGACGCCCTGTGAAATATGGGAATATGCTGATTTGTTACTGCATATAGTTCAGGATCTAAACAACATAATTAAAAGCCTATTCTGTCAGTGCAATGTAATTACGATTTAAACGGGTGGCACTTTATAGAAATTGTTTTACAAAGTAGCAAACTTTATTTCTATGTGTCAGAAAATAGTTTTCTCCTTTTTTGTGTTATAATAAATAATAAATGCACTTCCCTCTCTTATTAAGGGAAGACGGCAAGTAATGTGTGCATGCTCACTCTATTGCTGTTATTAGGAGGAACCCTCTAAATTCATTTTTCAATATAAACTCCCAGTGTAAAATGTTTACTCAGAAATATTAACGAATGAATCCTTCCACAGCAGGATAAAGACACCTGCTACAGGTTCTTCTGAGGGATAACTGTCATTCTATAGCATATCAATGTTGACATCATTCTGGACTGTATTAGGGAGCAGGAGTGTAACTCAAGTCTGTGCTTTTCATGTGCCTGGAGAAAGCTCTGGTTCTGTGTTTTAACTATAGTGATAAAAGTGACTGAAATTTCCATTTGGAGTCACAGGGAAATTACTCCTCACTGCATCATGATCACTCCTGTCTGAGCCACATTTACAGATCAAATTACACTTTTTTCTGACAGGATGATGAGTAACAAGGAATCTGTTTTTTTTTTCTATCCTCATTAAATTTCTCTCACTTTATCCTTCCTACCTTGAGCAGCCTCCTCAGCCTTCTTTCTCTCCAGCTCGAGCTCCCTCATTACTGTGGTGGTAGTGGGGAGGATGGTGGTGGAAGGGGGCAGGACAGTGACGCTGGGGGCCACGGCAGGGGGGATCTCGTCAGGCCTGAAGCCCCGTCGGATCAGCTTAAGATGAACTGTCTGGCCGGTGTGCCTGAGTACTTCCACAGCCTGCTGATTGGTGTATCCTTGTATGTTTACACCATCGACCTGCAGAGGGCGATCATTTGTGAGGCAGAGGATTAAATCAGGGTAAAGGAGCTTGTATAGACATTATGAGTGCACTGAAAGGCCATCTGTATTCTTGTTTGACATAGGTGAAATTAAAACAAGATTGATCAAAGCGATTACAAGCACCACAAGGCATACACAGAAACAAAGTGCTGCACATTAGTATTCCCATCTATTTTAGCCATTCACTTTATTTACTTAGATCATTTAGGGCAAGTTAAAACTCCCTACGTTTAAATAATTCACAGTCAGTTACGTTCTTTATTTGAGTCCCAAAGTATATTATCATGTACACTTACGAACAAAACTCACACAGACACACTCACACACACAAACGCACACACTAGAACAAAACAAGAGTTTGAGAGAAGTTTAAGAAATACAGGGCGACATTAACTCATGTTTAAAGGGATGCAAGAAATTACACACAGTTTAATTTCATTGTTAATGTCCTGCAGTAATGAAATTAAAACTTAATGGCTCATTGTGCTAATTCAAGACTCTTTTATATTCACAGTCACAAGAAAAAAAACACTTTATGAACTATCAGTTAATTGTGAATTATTCAGAATTATGTATCTCATAATTTCCCTCCATTGACCAAATGAGTAAATGTGATCACTATAATAGATAATACAAAACATTCACTGCATATTTTACCTCACGCCACGGAAGACAGAGAAAATAGTAATAACTACAAAGAGTATAATGGGGGTACTTACAGCTATTATCTGGTCTCCCACATGAATACGGCCATCTTGATCTACGGCGCTGTCTTTTGTTATACTCTTAACAAAAATACCAGAGGGCTCTGAGAAGTCAGAACAAGACAAAAATGTTAAAGGGACGAAGGAGACAGACATAAATCACAACATTAAATAAGGCAAGGGGAGACAAGGACACAGATGTTCCAGTTTGATGGTGAGAGTCATTGTTTGCTGGTAAGCATGTTTCAATGTTACATGAGTTATAAACAATGTACGTATGCTCACCTTGAAAATATTGCAACTGTATACTACTTTTTAGCCAAGGCAATTCAGTATTCAGTTAAATTCAGTGACTATATATATAGGTTAGAATAAAAGGCTATATGGTTATGGTCCCATTATATTGTAGCTAATATTTCCCATTTGATCCATTGTTTATATATTGGAAAGATACTGCTTAGTGCAGCTTACAATATATATGCAATATATATTTATGCAATATATATTTAGTGAACAGAATAATCTATTGTGAGAAGGTAAGTTGCCATTTCTCACCTGAATTTTTATCGCCAACATAGCCGGCAATAGTGATCCCTAGTCCCTGGGTGTTCTTGGTAAGGCTCACATCAAAAGCTTCACTCTCCTCTTCCTCATATCCCTGTGAAGAGATTAATGTGAAAAACAAGCCAACATCAACGAAACAAATAAAAGTAAAGGATGAGTCATTTTACAACAGTAGAAAAGCAAGTCATGACACCTGAGCTATTCGACTGCACCACATGGTCACCAAAATACATTTTTCTACATTGTTTAATGAGAGCTCTCAACCTGTCAGCCATAAAAAAAAAACACAGCTAATGTGTGCCATCAAAAGAATATGATGTTCGTCATTCGTATCCTGAGTCACTGAAATTCATTCATGTTTAAATAGGGCTGAGTGTTGAGAATCGCCATGAAATTGCTGTTTAAGTGCTGTTTCTGAGAAAGTAAAGCTGGATCTGCACTCCAAAGTGTGAGTCACAGGTGATATAACCCGCAATATTCTTTAATTCCATTTATCCAGGGCTGTCAGGATGTAAGAGAGGATAAAACTGGAGATGAAATCCTGAACTTTAGGTTGAAAGGGTTTGTGATGAGTGTATACATCTGAATATAAAGTAATCTATTACCAGCCATCTTTGATGCTTTGTTGTAGAGTTACTGCGTTACTATAAGGATACTCATCATGAAATCAATTTGAATGTGACAACATTTCCATATTGTAAGGAACTATCTACAGTAAAACTGAAACAGCCACTCTCACCTGTTGTTCATTGACAGTGGGGAGCACCACGGGCATGACAGCAGAGACACAAGGATTCTCGTCTACGGGACCCCTGGTAACCACCAGCTTCACCCTGTTGCCACACTGCCTGAGGACCTGCGCCACCTGCTCACTGCCCATACCATACAGGTCAGTGTCTCCAATTCTTAGGATGTGGTCTCCGCTGCGCAGGCGGCCGTCCTGAGGTAGAAAAAAGTATGTTTTGTGTCTTGGTCTGTGTAGCTTCAGTAGAAATCAAACTCATACTGACACTGTCACTACCCAACAAAAGATAGACTGACGGCTAATTCTGTGCTTGCTTGCAATTAACTTATTCTCAGGATACCCAGCTGACAAGAGTCAGCTCTCTAGAACACTGAAAGTGTCATAAAGTACAATTTTTTTTTTTACAGTATTCACTATATAAATAACTATTAACAACACAAAAGTCTCCAAATGCCAATTACTAAAGAAAGCAGAAATGCCTGTGTGCAATCACCTGATCAGCTATGCCTCCAGGAAGGATGGTTTTGACAATAACCCCAGTGGTCTTGCCTCCAACAATACCGAATCCAAGGCCAGTGCCGTCATTGACCAGCTCAATAGTCTCCACATGCTGCCACTATGAAGAGTATAAAGGAAGAAACAAAAAGGCTAGTGTGAGGAGTCTAGTAAAATTTGGTTTGAGAAATTAGAAGAAGATCTTTGGCCTTGGATATGTGATGCAAATTGTGTTTTCATAGAAAATATACTGTTACCTATTGCAATATAAGGCAACCTTCTAAGTAGCGCATCTTGATTTTCTTTGACATGAACCAGGAATGTGTGTCGGTCTGTTCCTCTCGTACTCTCACTGTACTGCCGTGTAGGATTGAGCTGCTTCCATGTGTCTTTGGTTGGTTGTGTTTGTGCAAGTGGAGTTGTTTTGTGTGCATTTCAAAACAACTGTGTGTGTATTCTTAGCATACACATAAACTATTCCTGCAAGAATCTACATCCCCATACCGCGCTGGAGTTGGCTGACAGTGTACTGGCAGCAGAGGGCGTGCGGGACACCACAGGGCTGGCCAGCTGAGGTATTGGTCCTCGAGCCACTGTGAGCTGCACCTTCTCTGAAGCACTCTGCAGGATGCCTATAGCCTGCTGGTGGGTCACCGTCTGGTCCAGGGGCTGGCCATTAATGGCCAAGATCTGGTCAGCTTCTTTGAGCTTCCCATCACTGTGGGAGAGAAGCAGAGAGTATCATTTAGAGAAGGACATAGCCAATTATTCTTTTGCTTTTCTGAAACAGACTTCTCTAATTCCTTAATTCTAATTCAACAACTGGCCAAAAGTTGAAAAGCGTTCTGGAATGCTAACGTTGTTATGAAAAGATTTTAATCCGTTTTGAAATCTCTGCGTTCTCATGGCTCTTTGAATGATGGCATGTTGATTCTCACATACCAATGAGCCACACTTCCCGGTTGAATTTCCTGGATGAAGATGCCGAGCTCTCCACGGTTCTCGCTCTTCAGGCCCACAACACTGAAGCCCAGACCTCCTGACACTGGCTTCTGCAGCTCCACGTGTGTCACGTAGCGCCCCTGCGTCATACACACACATATATTCTTTGGCCCCGTGCTGATTCACTATAGCATCAAAGCTACAGGCTGCCTTTAGAAGTCTATTTGAAGTGCCTCAAGAGACAAGAGTGCAGTTCTTATTTTCCACTGTTTTGGGATATTTGTTCTGAGCTAAAAGACTTATTGAAGGTGATCTGCCCGTTCACAGAGAAGCTGCTGATTTTTGTTTGTCTATAAAAATGAGCAAAATATTTACAAATCTGGTAATTAATTACTGGGGCCTCAACAACAGACTTCAGAAGTGCTGTATGCGATATAATCCCATAATATTATACTGACATTATTGGCTTTTCAGTTGGGTATACCTGTGCCATGGACTGAATAATATGCTCGAATTCTTCTGATGACGTTTTGCCATTAACGTGTGTAGCAGCTGATATATCTGGATAGGAAACATGGCTTCCACTGGGCTTCACTGCTGTGATGTGATCCACAGGGTCACTCCCTCGTGATGCTGGGACATTCCCCTGGAAGAAGACATGTAGTGAGTGATGCTGAAGTTTTCAATGATGGATTATTCTACCATGCATGTTCATCTAAATACATGCATAAAGAAATGGATGTTCATTGTGAAAGTTGTCTGCTCGGTTTCCAGTCTGAATGCGACATGAAACAGCTGATCCAGTGCACCAGCAGCAATTCTGGCGTCAATCCAACCGCAGACAATTAAAAGTTCGAACAAAAACCATCATGACACGTTCTTACCGTGAACGTAAACATTCATCCAGTTTAATTTTAGACACCAATACCCTGAAGCCTGGTTGCCTAAAACCAGTGGGATGGCAGATAGTTTGTTGTCCCACCATGATTAGCTGGATCTATGGCAGCCTAATCCTTCAGGAGATAATGGCACTTAGCTGATGTTCCAACAATGACTAGCCTCCAAATACAATATTTCTGTCATGGTGGGGGAAAAGCATCACTGGCCATCTGGATGCCTTAATGTGCTTGGCTTTTAATTACTGCAATGACTTTACTTCTGTGACAGATGAATTACATGAGAGCGACAACTACATAAAGCAGTGTTTTTCCGATTTCATTAGCCGAAGGCTGTAATGTTTATGACCATCTGAGTTGAATCCAATTCAGATGGTTGTATCGATTCTCTGCGTTAATTTCATAAACACTCTATTTGGCATATGGCACTGCCAAGCAGAAGCTGTCCTTGTGAACTTGTGCATTTGCATGAGGAAGTGGACTGTACAATTTTCAGAGCTCAGGATACATTTACAGTAAAATCATTCCTCCTTTAAATACAGTACCCGATTAGTCCTCAGCAACAAAACTCCATTGGACAGGATACATGAGTGCTGCACAGTGCAAACAAAGCCCTATGGGCCGGGCTAAGTTAGCGTAGCATGCTGCTAAGTTGCTGTCCTCATGCATGAGCTTTGTTAGCTGGGGCCTTGCTAAGAGGATTAAAGTTCCAGTTTGGTTCTTGCACATTTAAGAAATTGTTTCTGCCCCACTTCACACAGTGGCAGTGGCCTCTTTCTCATTGGAGAGTAGGGCCTTGTCGCCATAGCGACGTGGGCTGAGCAAGGCCTAACTAGCAGAGCCCGAAGACAGACAGTATGTGTGTGTGTTTATATGTCTGGCTCTTGTCTCACAACAAAACACAAAATGTACCCTCTCTCCAAATTGTTTCTGCTCAAGGGGGCCAAACAAGTGTAGCTAGGTTTGGAAGCTCTATAAAAAAAATATGGCAGCGGCATATATATTTGTTGTAGGTTCAGAAATATGTCTCTTTACTATTGTTACAATGTGGGATGGGTCCATTTTAAGATCTGAAGGGGACTTTACGATGAATGGCTGCTTGATAAATTTTGCTCAGTGAAACAAACACACACACTTCAGCACACACACATCGGAATGCACCTCTTTTGAAATAAGCTAAATCGCCAGCACACAAAAATGCCAGAAGGGCTTTTATAATCTAAATTCCACAAGGGGTAAAAAGCTCTAGCATCCCTGCCTCCCACTGCATAGCTCAAATATTTCCGTCTCTATTTCTCAAATGCTTACCCTGGCCCCTTTCCACTGTGACATAAGAGCTCTTTCCTTCCACTCAAATGTTCAATTCTCAACGGAGAGAATCAGCTTGAAAAAGAGTTCCTGACTTAGACCAACTATCTCTGCTCATGTACCCATATTATATCGGGCTCATGTGAACCCTGACAGTAATTTGGCCTTTGCAGCAACACTATTGGGGCTGGGGACTGAAAAGAGTGGGGGTGTGTGTCTTGACACAAGCCAGAAACAGAATCAGTGAGGTCACCCAGGAAACAGGAAAGATAGATAAATACAAAGATAAAGATAATGCAGGAGTTTCACATTCATGTGGTGGTGTGGTTGTCATGTAACTACTGACAATGCCACTCAGTTCTGTCTTTGAACTACAGGCCTTATGTGCCTGAAGACACTGGCCAGCAGTAGAGAAAATGCAGTCCTATAAATTGTACCACAGCAACATAAATAATGGAGTCAGTCTTGTCTCAGATTCATAATATTGCATAGAGATACAGGACACATAAACAAATGGATGATGATGATGATTATGATGATGATGATGATGATGATGATGATGATGATAAGTTATATTGCCCCTCCTGCTACCTCAAACCCTCCTCATCCAACATAATGATGAAAAACAAATTAGCTCTTATTTCTCATCAAACACAAGTCCCTCGGTTTACATTACTTCTGTACTTACAAAGCATGATGCTGCCATCTGGCACTGCGGCAGTTTATACTCATATACTAATAATGCAGAGCGTTAAATGACCATAACCTTGTAACCTCTTACTGACCTTCCATGGTGCCTTAGTGTCCTGTGAGCCTAGCATCACTCCCTTGTATTCAGCATTATTATTCTAATTCGAACTGTTCACAGTCTTGCAGTTAAGCTTACAATAATGGATACTACATTATTTATATGTAAATCAAAACTTAAGTTTTAATAGATGAAATAGTCTTGTAGTCATGTTTATTGAATTATCACAGATAGCTGGACCTAGACCTGAAGAGCTTACCTGTTCTCTGAGATGCTGGACAGACTTCTGCAAGGCCAGGATCTGGTGGAAGAGGGGGCTCTGGAGCACTGATTTGAGCAGGCTGAGCTTCTCCTCAGTGGGCACCTCCCCTCGCTCCTTTAGTTTGGCCTGGAGACGCTCCACCGCCTGCAAGGCACGTTGTGTATCTGCAAGCCGTCAAATATTTTAGTGACAGCGTTGGCCAGAGTGAAGGAGTTGATGCAGGGAGGAGGAGGAGGTGTGGTAGAGATAGAGGTGGAGAGAGGTGATGAGACAGGAGCTTTATCATTACAGGGCAGAGATAGTGAGACAGGGAAGGGTGTGTGGAAATCTACTCATTTAAATACTCTTATTTAATTGTACCTTCAATAATATACTTGTTAAAAAATAAATATGCAGTTTTCCATAACCATTTGGCAAATACCTTTTATTTATGTCTTAAGTGTGTAAATTAAGCATAGAAGAAGAGTGGAGCGAGCCACACATATAGGTTTAGCCAAGGTGCTCAGCAAACTTTTCGAAATCACATAGCATCAGGTTTCGCACCAACAGAAAAAAGGAAAAAAAAAGAAATCTCAATTTTCGACACACTGTTTCCAGAATAGCAATGTTTCCTTTTTTGCCTTTAGGGTCAACTGTGGGTTGCACAGGAGCATAGGATTGAGTATCAAGAGGAAAAGATAAAATAGCCAGGCCTGCCACAGTTTGCTTGCTGGACCCTGCATAAGCCCCACAATCGAGCAAGTCCAGAGAGGCTTGTTAGTGAGTTTGGGCCAGGCCAACGTCATCTGGACAAAAATCAAGCAATTTCCGAAGCTTACCAACTGTGACTAACACCTAATAGGGCGTACACAAGGTCCAAAGCATTTCTTGCATGCTTTGTTGATGCTTTGTTGTTTGAACAAAGGTTGTAAACAAGCCAATAACACTTGAGTCACACCAGACATTTTTTTTTTGGTTCGCCACTGGAGCTGTGAAGGTGACTGTATAGTTTTCACTGCTCTCGTCTCAGTGTGCATAATGAAGAACCCCCTCAGAGTGTGACGTGCATGTGTATATGTTTTTATTTGTGTGTGTTCAAAAAGATAGGGCAGTCTTGTAGAAAGCATAAGGATGGCAAAATTTGAATTGTTTAAATTTCTGAACTAATTTAATTTTAAAACATAAATTGAAATTATTTAAGTCCCAGTTCACATTATGCCACAACTGGTGCATAATGTCCCATTGCCCCAACCTGCCCATTACAACTGGCTGTACACGACAGACATGCCAGTCTTGAGAGTGACCACAGATTGCAGCTTTAAAGAAATAAGCTGGCAGCACCAATTTGGCTGCATTCTTGACAGTTGGACAAATAAATCTCAATGAAAACAAACAAACAATCAAATATATGGCAACATTATCAGATATGGCAACACTGGCAGTCCACAAGCCTTGAACTGAATCCAGGGTCTCTTGCGCTGGTTGAGAAAACTCACAGCAGGAGCCAAATGTGGGATGAGGAGCCAGCAAAGACAGACACCCAACTGACTAGACCAAACCCCTTTGCAAAAACTGTGCATTTTAAAAATTAAATTAAAAATAAAGGCACAGTGAGTGTGTAGCGGCAGTATTTCATTCTGAGTCTTGTTTATCATAGTAGTTTGAAGCTAAATTAAAGTGAGTATTGGTATTAGAGTCAGAATTATGTTATTGTGACAACATTAGACGCTAAAGCTGGGCCTGTTTCAGATCAATTAGGAACAGAAGTAGGCAGCAAAAAGAAACTTCTGAAAGATATAATGGAAGCCGGAGGTGTACACTGATTGGAAAACGTAATCATTTTTATAATTTACTGAACATCTATTTAAAACCACAATAAAAACCACAGTGACTCAATCAGGTGTATGTGGCTGCCATGAAACAATACAAAATAATGACTTACCCATAGTTTCAATCATTTTCAAAACTCCAGGTGAATGTGATTTCTCTCCATTAACAGCAATTTCACACTCTCCACCTTTTCAAGGCCTGTAAAGAACAATATAATGTGTTATGTTTTTGGTTTTTGTTTCTTAACAATCAGAGAACCAAATATTAGGGCGAAAATTCTGTCACATTTTTTTTAACTTTCATAACAAACTCTGTAAAAACAGGAAATAAGAGCAGGACAGACTCATTTTCCTCTGAACCCAACTTCTTAAGCACTGTCTATTCAAAAGGCCAACATGAAAGGGAAAATTGATTTATGTCCCTTCTGTCAGACCCACATTTATCTCTTAAGAATTGTTCACCAAAAAAATATTGGGGTAACTATTGTGCTGTAGAACTGTAGGTTATTTACTGAGTCCAGGCCCAGTGGTGCTGAGTCTCTTTACAAGCAGGCTGTTTGAGCAGTTCTTAGTTCCTTTACGTTTGACTAATGCTCTTATTGATGGATTAAGATTAATTCTTGGGACTTCATTCAGTGACTTTGAAAGTAGTTTTATAAAATGCATAACATGTCTGAATATGAAAAACTGTTGCACTCCTATGAGATAAATATAGCCAAATTTCTAACTGAAACAACATTCTGATGATTAATACTCGTGTGCAGGCAAACAATCTCATCAGTTATTTAAAAACTAGCATAACAACCTTCTTACATCATTATTTCAGTCTCCAGTTGTACTCATTTTATTTTTATTTTCTGCTTAAATTCAATTTTTTTTGTTTGTTTTATTTACAGTGATTCTTTCCTCAAAGATAAATTACTTTATCTACATATCTACTTTCATGGCCAATACAGCTGCTTTATAATACACTGACAGTAGCTAGACTGTATACGTATATAGTAGAATGTATACATTAACATTTTGCTATCAAAATAGATATGACACAAATCAACTGCCTTCATATGATAACATACGAAGGTGGTTATGTCTTTAAATTTGACTAATGCTGTTATAACTGGTGTGATGGCAGTCAACTCCAATCCCAGGAACACCATACTTCACTTTAGAAGTGGCTTTGTCACAAGCATGGCATGACTCAGGGAGACATTACACGATTAAAGGAGATTGGTAAGATAATGAAAAGCCCTATACAGACTCTCAGAATAGCTACAGTGCATGTGGAAACAGGATCACCACAGCACTGGTTTGTTTATGCTCATTTCATTTGCCTCATCTGCTGTATGTTTGTAACTTTCAAACCAGCCAATGAGTTTCCTGAAAACAGTATGTGGCAGCTGTGTACTTTATCAGTCTTAGACCTGTAAATTATTTCTGTTTATTTGGATGTACTGGCGTAGAATCTAACTTAGTTTTGAGCAGTGCCGAATTTTCTGCACTGATAAATAGTTGGATGAAAAGTTATCAGTGCTGCATAAATCTGATTATCTTTGCTACTGAAACACCTTTATTTAATTAACCACATGACCACCCCAATTACGATTCAGACTACTGGCAATCAGTTTCATAGATATGTTTTCATCTCTTCTCATAAAAATAAATAAATAAATAAAAATACAGATTAGTGTAATTTAAAATGCTCATGGGCTTTAATTAGTCTGTAGGTGTTCAGGGACATAAGGTACAGCGTCCGTTGTAATATACTGGCTACGTGTTGTCAGTGGTCCCTGTTGGAGTGATTCACTCTTTAGGCTGCACAGTGCCTTGTAACGATTCACAGAAGGCCTAAGGAACTCATCTGTTATAAAGTGAACAACCCAAAACACGGGAGCTGTAAGGTTGCGTTTGCCTCCGAAAATAATCCCTGTGTGTGTGTGTGTGTGTGTGTGAGAGAGAGAGAGAGAGAGAGAGAGAGAGAGAGAGAGAGAGAGAGAGAGAGCTTTGCTGCGACCACAAATAGCTAATAACATGTTATCATTTCACTGTGCGTTTTTTTCCAAAATAATGGGCAATGTCGGTCGACTACGTCCCCCTTGAATACTTTCTTGTGTCAATAAAGCGTTTACCACAATGGACGTATGCGTATTGTAGATAAATCCAGTCAGTTTTGCTAGTATTTTGAATATAGTCGCCAAGCACTTGGGACAATCCGCTTTTCTCAACTCCTCCTCCTCCTTCCCCATCTCATCCATGGAGCAAGAAAGCAACAGGCTTCCGACAAGGACACGGTAAAGAAGTTAGAGATAGTATCGCTGGTTAGGGGCAAAACAAGCGCCCACGGTGGCTATTTACAGTACACATGAATTACTTTGTAGCTGGAAAGAGACACTTAAAGCTATTTAAATCCGGTCTTTCTTGCTAAGTGACCCAGCGCGACAACGGGCGCCTCAGAATATTTTCCTCTCATTAGCGACATTGTAGCGAACAATGGCGACTCTTCAAAAACCTTAAATTATTATTTAATTACAAAATGTTTAGGGACATTTACTCGAGTGAAACTTGTCAGAAAATAATAACTTACATGACTATGGAGCCTTTACTTTCCCGGCGGCCAGTTTCCCAGCCTATCCTCTGTTGTCCTGCGGCTAACGGCGCACTGACTGGGGCTTAAAGATGGGGCGTAGTGTAACTCGATCCTCTGAACATTATCGGCGATAGCGGCACCGCGAGTTGAGCTGGGACTGAAGCGCCGCTTGCTGGCTGCGCCGACACCCAGGCCTGAGATGTCAAGCCTGGGCCCCCCCATCTCTGGCCAGGTCAAATCAACAAGGAAAAATAACCCTAGCATGGCCGAGTTTACATGTTTTGGAGCAGAAGTTTGCTGTTGAGCCCGTGTTGCTTTCAAGGACCCATTAAGCAGGCTAGATTGCATCTTAATCTCGCCTATGTTTCAGTAAACTAGACCCAGGAAATAACCACTACTTTTATACTGGAAAGATGCCTGTCCCCAGGTAATGTGACCCCAGCAACCCCAGTGATTTTTTTTTTTTTTAAGTGTAGCCTTATTTTATTTATATGCACAATGTGAGCACAACTCTGCAAAATGTAAAAAAAAAAATATATTGTAATTTAATGGTGTAAACTCTCAACAAATTTGCAAGAATTCAAATAACAATAAATAAATAAATAAATAAATTACTGACACACAGTGAACCTGGAATTTATGAGGCCCAGGGCAGTTTCCCACTTTGTGCAGCTGGTAATCCAGCCTTGAACCTGAGTTGAGTCTGTATCTGTCCCGAGAACAGACGTCGGTCTGCTTGATAAAAAATCAGAGACAAATCAAAATGCTTCAAGGATAAGATACTGCAAGTTTCTGTCTCAATCTGTGGTTCTTGGATTTAAAAAATGAGCACCAGGGAAATCCATTTACTAAAATACAACACATCCAGTTTTTGTGCCCATAAATCAAAATTTTGGCCAAGACTAGAAAACCATTCACACTTCTTTTTTTTTAAAGTGTGAACAACAGAGGTGATTCACAGTAAAGTTGATGAATAGGATATCTTCTTTACATAATGGTATGTGAGGCAGAGCTTTAAAACAATTTGTCTAAGGCAGTCGAGTTGGGGCATTTGAAAACACCTGGCCTTAGTTCCAATAAGTATCACAGGTGCAGTGGTGTACTGTTTATTTGCCCTTTAGCGAAATCCTGAGCCATGTAAAATATGCTATAAAGAAAGAGCTACGATGTTGTCGTTATGTTGGAAACCAGACCTGAATTCTTAATGTAGGCTTTTTACAAACATTGCTGCAGGGGGATTCATTCTTGGCAGAACTGGCACAAACTTTCGTTATAGTTCAGATTCCATTGGTGTGTCATTGTTGTTTGTTTTTGGTACTACAGTAATAAGCAATTTGTGAGCCGAGTCATTTGTGGTGAATGGGACACACTGGTATGTGGAAGAGTCTTGCAAGGATTGCATGGTTCACGAATAAGCCAAGTGCATCAAACATTTACTTTATCTGTCAATCCCATGCACACATAATGCACATACTGTACAAGTAAGTCATCATTAATACACCCACACTCATACACAAACGGTTAATGCTGACACCCACGCAAGTACATGTAGAAGCTAAACATATTTACGCTAATACGCATTCAAGTATGCTAGAGGATATATGTGTGATGTTGATTGGAAGTGGGAAGTAAAGTATTTCTAGGCCCAGGAAGCACCTTGGAAAAGGACGCAGCATGCTGATAAAACTAGAATTCTCTGTCTGTGTCCTGTTTATAGGATTATACACTCCATTTCAGTCAGCAATGCTCTATGCTTATCAAATTTGATATGAGCTGTTACTCGAAATGAAATGTGGTGAATGCCCACTGGGATAGAAGCTGTTGCCTGTTAACTCATGACTCACATCTAACAACACCGAAATAGAAATACTCTGATTATATTTGCATTGTTTTTCCCTTCATTGTCAACGAGGGGAAAAACAATGCTTTGTATCTTAAGTATTTTCTGGTTAGGTGAATGCTATCAAGTTGTTGGTCACCATCTGCCTTTGGACCTCAATGCTGCCAAGTCCAAAACTTTTTTATTTTTTCCCTTCATGGATCAAGACCTCAGAGAGCAGGAAGGAGCAGGGTCACTCACTAAGAAGTCATTTCAACAAGGAGGAGAGGGATGAAAGCTGCTTCAGGAAGCTGATACTGACTAAATCCCTTCACCATTTATATCTTTACTTCTACCTCCCTCTTATCCACCCTGTAACTCCCCTCTTACTTTGACAATAAGCCACTTTTATGTGGGAGGTCTGACTCAGCCAAATGCTGAAAAAGACAAGAGAATGAAACAAGAGAGAAAGGAAGAAAAAAAAACGTCTCAGCTCAGTGCTCGGCAGCTTCAGCATTTTGTATTTTTGCACCTGCCTGTCACAGGCCTTCAGCAGTAGTCACTGTTCGAGACCGCTTAGTAACATGAGACACCAAATATGTGGTAACTGGATTCAAATCTTCATTGTTTTTTTCTTCACTTGCTCATACTTAGTGCTAGGGTTTCATTTTATTTGTTCATTTCATTTAACCCTTTTAAATGGACAAATTCAATATAGTTAAAGCTGAATCTGAATATAATAATAGACATTATGTTGAAGAGTTACATGCAAGCAAATATCAAAGTAAAATCAGTCACAATTCTATACTTTCCTGGGCTCCACTCAGACATTCTCATAGTAGCATAACAAAATGTTAATAACCAACTCAGTCTACTTTCTGTCACAATATACCAACCAGTGCTATTGCACACGATGTGTAAAGCATACACACTACTGCTGTTGATAAATGCCAGTGTTTGACTGTCTCTATGGTCATTCTAGGGCCAGTGTGAGATGTTCTCCATGATTCCAGGTATAACTAATAACATAAATAGGCAGACATATTAATGTTGTTATTACTAATGCTGTGATTAACAGGTCAAAACGTCCACAGTGTGACTGGTCCAAAGATACTGTAGATTGCTGACATACAACACCTTGTGCCAGTCACGTTCACATAGCCTAGCTGACACTGCTTGATTGCAATTTAGTGTAGACATTAATCACAGGAGTGATTATTCAAGGTCACAATGATTTAGCAATAAAATGACAACCAACTCTGCTATAAAAAATGACATCACTGCCTAAAAAACACACATTTTCTTCCAGGGAACTCACTTTGAGATACCATGCTTTATTGGATACCAGCTAGGTTTATGAAGTCATATGGTGTACTAAAGAAATGCCCTGAAGGAATCACAAATTCAGTGACTGAACCATATTGGCAGACTGAAAGCTGGCATTGTCACCCAGTCTTGATTTAGTGCCAATAAAGCCATCAACATTGAAATAGCCATGAAAATTATAACCTCCCAAAAGATCTACAAAGACTGACAGAAGCAGTCAGACATCAAGATTTTATTTTTCTATACAATAGGACAAGCCAAAGAATAATGAAATTAAGATTCAAAGTAGTAGCAGGTCCTGGTTTTATTGAATCAATCTTTGCAATTCATATTGCACTTTGCAGTAATTTACAAGACTGCTTTCAAACTGCAGCTGAGACATCAACGGCAGTAAGCGGCATAGAATAATAAAGAACAACTAAAGGTTTAGGAGAATCAAGAGTTTGAAAATTAGAGGGTTA
Source organism: Toxotes lorentzi (assembly GCA_037833715.1). Classification (NCBI taxonomy): domain Eukaryota; kingdom Metazoa; phylum Chordata; class Actinopteri; family Toxotidae; genus Toxotes; species Toxotes lorentzi. The sequence continues at coordinate 6,823,985 of JBBMJY010000016.1, read as the reverse complement.
ATCTGATGCTGGTCCGGGAGGGAGTTCTAGCTTTGTGTCAGTAGGTCTTCGGGGTCAGAAGACTGAAAATTGAAAGTTTGGCCTGATAGTGCTGTAGAGGAAAGGTCAAATGGGTCATAGCTAATCAATAGGTCTGTTTCTCTTGGGAATGTGCAGATGAAATTTCAATGCCGATCTAGCGGATTCTTTTGGAGACTTTTGGAGATTTTGGAGACTTTGACTTTGACCATTGGTAACAATAAATTTGATGTGGAAGGTTGTGGCAGAAGAGAGGGCATAGGGTCATCAAAATCAATCAGCTTCTGCCTCTTGAATGTGCACACCAAATGTCGGGCCAATCCAGACATAAAAATCAAATCAATTGTGCACATTCTTTGATAATTACTGGACTGTAACCTTCAGTTTTCTCTGGTATTTAGCAGTGATGCAGGACTTTATTGTGTAATTCATAAGCATGAGAGCTGGGTTTGCTAAGTAAAAGTCTGATATAGCGAAGTTACAGTTTTCAAGAATATCAGACAGTTTCTGTAATATTTGAATAATTGATATAGCTAATAAATGTAAAAGTTAAATACGCCTATATACAATGAAAGACTTATTCTCTCCTCAAGACCAAGACTGTTCCCCTCTTGTGAGTCATGTATTAGTCACAAATGAAGGAAATGAATGATGAGTGAAAACAAGTGAGAAAAAGAACAAGTTTGTTTCACAGATGCATTTTTGCATTTGAGATTTGCCTGCCTGTGTGATAAATAGGAGGTGTGGTGTGAGCGAATGTGATTAGAATCAATTGCTGTCAGTGTGTGAGAGTTGGCAGCTGTGCGACGGCTTGCCATAGGTCGTTGATAGCTAACCTGGCATGATGGCTTATTATGGATAATTTATTGCCTCCATCTTCTTTTCAAGTTTCTGTAACATTACACTCAGAGGAAATTACAACCTGCATCACTTGAAAGAGCTCTGAGAGCAGTTAGACCCGTGTCCCCTCGATATCTGACCTCAGTATATCTGACAGCTGAAATTAGGGCCTGCGAGTATTCAACAGTGTGGACTGTTCTTGGTTTCATTTTGTCGTTCTCTAAGTGCCCCTCAAACCCAAGGGCTTTTGAATGTACCCTGTGCCATGGCAGGTGAGGTGAGCCGCAGTGAGGATTTGATGAAGTTGGGAAAAAAAAGGAAATTTGATGAGTTAATGATAAATGTCCACTTTAAATGCAGGTATTGGTCACTGCTGAGGGAGAACAGGTCACAGTTGGTTAATTTACACCAACGTAGCACCAGTTTGTGTCTCTCACTTAATCATCATCTTAACATTGCATGTAATGAATAGACTGAAGTGACAGAGCATTTGTTTATCTCAAAGAGGATCTGCAGCACAAACTTACTGTTGTTTTGAAGACTTATCCTGGCTACAAAGACTTTTCTATCCAGCTGCAATGAAAAACATTCACTGGGCTTTAAAATTGCTCAGGCAAACAAAGATGGGGGCTCACTGGAGGTGGCAGCGTCTCCTGTTAATCTAGCTCCTTGGTTTTGGGTGTCAGCATGCTAACATTTGCTAATTAGCACTAAGCACTTAATGATGACAGTACATGAAAAAGATTTTTTGCAAATCACCCTGAAGGGAACATTGTGGTCTGTACCCAATTTTATGGCAGTCCATCCAATATTTGTCCAGACTATCCTGGAGCTATTTTGAACACTGTTACTCCTAACTTTCCATGTAACTAGCTTTGTGCTTCACATGGCTTAATGAGCTGTTTGTAAGTGCATATGTGCAGTGACATATTTCTCTAGAGAGAGTATGATAAATGGGAGCTCAGCTGATGATGTTTTCTTTTAATGCTCTTAACATTGTTAGCTTGGGTCTTAATACAGTTTGCCATCTGAGTCCTAGTAATTACATGTTTTTAGGCTGCCATCAATAGTTTTTTAATTATGCCTTTACGCCGTGGTAGAAATAAGTGGTACATTTTTTTGTGTTTAATTACACTGTGGGTTTTTGTATCTCTGAACTGACAAGATGACAATGCTATGGAGCCTCTCTTGTATCCAGGAATTTTATTATTATTATTTCTCTGGTAATTATAAGAAGGCTTATGGCTACAGGCATTTGAATATTTTCCAAACTTTTTTTAGCCAAAGTTACAGTGCCGCAGTGTGACTCGGGTCTGATCTACTTTACATCTGGTTTATTTCAACTTTTTTTTTGCCGATGTTTTCACACTGAACTTTAAAGAGGGAGCATCACAGATAGTCATGGATGCCTGTCGTGATGATAAATAATGTAGTGTTGTTTGTGGAAATGCTTTTAACTACTAAGGAAGTGACTGTCATGCTCTATGTCTGACAGGGTGGAAAATAGTGTATCTTGTCAAAAATCTCTGCAAAAACTGCCTGCTTGTTGACTAATCTTCAATGTAGTGATACATATGACCACCTACATACTGTCAGGCAGCCAGCTATTCTAGATAGACATCTGTATTTAGAGTTTATAAGGACACAATAAAATAATGCAGTCATGTACCAGAGGAGACACTGTAATAAATACTAGCTTTGGAATATTCTGGTTTTGTCGAGTGTGTCAGAGAGTTGTCTAAACAGAAAGATGAAGACTTAATGAATTATATGCACTTGAATGCATTTATGGAGATAAATGCATTTGTCTTTTTGTCAACTTTTTTTGTATTAGCAGATAATTGCTGATGGCAAATGTGTTAGCAAACAGTGTCCAAGTTACACATCCAGCAGACATAGAGCAACTGTAGTGTTCATTTGAAGTCATGTTGTCAGCCGCCTAAGTGTAAACTTACAATATTCATTGGCCTTTTAGGTCCACTTTTGTCTCCACTGACCCCTGAGGGGAATATCTGGCTAGTTAAACTGATGAATGCTCCACTGTGTTCACCAATGACTTAACTAGTTGCTAACTTTGTTAGCAACTAGCTTACAGTTGATTTTCAGACTTTTAAAAGGCTGGTTTATGTAGCAGGAGCGTCATATTTATTCCTGCATAAGCAAAGTTGCCCTCAACTACATGCAGTTTACAAATACTAGAAGGTATACAACGTGTAAACGTATTGGCCAAAAACAATCTGAATAATATGTCAGAAACAGAAACAGTAGTAATCCCATTCCTTTTGTTTTCATTTTAAAGCAAAATGTGTGGAAATCCATCCCACCAATGAGAACTTTGAAACGGGAGAGGAAGAGGAAGGACGTCTATGATTCTTTGTCTGTTTGAATTTCTGTTGATTTGATCTCTTCTCTCCCAGACTTACCTACAGCTTTAAATAACATGAATAGCAGTAGTAACGCCATTAAGACAAACTTAACTTTTCCAAATAAACTTTTTAACAAGTGTGCAAATTTTGCATGAAGTGCAAAAAACTGAGTGCAACTTGTCGAAACTGTTCTGAAACACTGAAATGTGGGTTGAGGAAGTCTCTTTTTAGCACAAAGCTCCAGTCTTTTTCTTTGTGGTGTCTCTGTATAGGTGCTGCTGTGTTTTTTTTTTTTTTTCTTTTTCTTTTTTTATTTGCTGCAGTGATTTTTCAGTCATGTTTAAGTTTAAACCCAGCAAAGGTCAAACCCAAATCTCAAGGAACGCCAAGATAATCTGTGGGTATATATCAGACTATTACTAGCACTAGGATTAGCAAAATAGTGAGGGATGTGTTGGGGTAGCAACTTAGACAATTTATAGGCAGTAGTAGCAAAGCTTTAGAGGCTATGCTTGCCCATGTATTAAAAAAAAAAAATGAATAAATACACTAGAAATTTTAAAACCCTCCTAACAACTAGTGAATTCAGTACCCTAAAATACCTTCCCTTTTCATTTTACCACACACGCAAAGACACACACAACCTTTGCCTACATGACATTGGGAATGTTTTTCTAGCCCTGCTCCCACACACTCACTGCAGACACACAAACGTGCTCCAGCTCATCCAGCAGAGGAGAGAGCTTTTAATTTCACTACATTGAATTATACACTCATTTTTTTGAATTTGTGTCGAAATCATTATACCCCCATTTGCCGGGCCACAAATTAATCTAAAGTGGATGGCAGCCGATTTATAGGGGAATTGTTGTGCTCGATTAAATTATTCATACATTTCTATTAAGGCTGACTCCAATAAGTCTTAGTCATAATTTGAATGGGAGTTAAAAGAGAAACTTTTACCTTGTTCCAAAAAAAAAAATCCTAGATGCACATGGACTCCCACACACCCGCACACACAAATACAAACAATCACGACCAGCATGTTGGACTGTACCATGTGAACTCGTGACAATATGGGCTGCTAGACCCACTTTAACCATTCCAGTTTTGAGCCATTTTAGTTAGTTGTAGGTGAACTGAGAGTAGAGTCTACAAGATTAGTGCATTTTGGTTTTGCTCTAATGTGGGGGATTGAATTGCTGTTAAATTGTTGCTAAAGTTTCTTGCAAAAAATTTAGAATACTCCCTTTGTAGACGAATTAAGACTGCAGTGGGTGAAAGAACTGTAGGTGTTGCTCAGTGAAGTTTATTGCTGATGTAATGTTGAACGTAGGCAGGCATGTCATGCCCACTGACTGTGGGTAGCCATGTGCCTGCACACTCTGAAGTTAAATACAGACAGCACTTCAACACATGAAGAAACATCTGCAAATTGATTTAATGATGCAGAATAGGTTATATATGTTAACAGATTGTGCCAGATTTTACTCTGAAGAACTCACTTCATCCATGATAATGTAAAATTCAACCTTGTACACCACCACAACCTACTCTCAAATGTTGTGGTGTTCTAACCATTGCATTCAGGTTAACCTATATATTGAAAAATGTATTAAAATATATTATAAAATATATTGAAAACTCATTCAGAGACAAAGACATTACATTGCAGTCTCAGGGCTTTCATCTGACCTTTATTAGTATGTAGGTGTGACTATAACAAGAAGGCCGCTGTGGGTTTCCTTCTGGCAGTTAATGCTGATTTCATTTCACCATCGCCTTGATGCAGTCTTTCCTTAAACTTAATCAAGTATGTCTGCTTTTAAACCTGATTGTATGATTGTTTTCAGTGGCATGAGTCATAGAGCCATAAAGCTGGCAAACTGACTCAGCAATGTCAGTCACACAGCAATAGTTAGTTCAAACTACTGGTCATACTGGACCAATTAAGGCTGAAGCAGCAAAAGCAAGGAGTGTAGTGAATTGAGCAAGGGTGCTTTTATTGCATAAGAGTTTGTCATGTAAGAGGAAGCAAGTGTCATTTCTTCTTTCAAAAGTTTCATTATCTCTCTTGAATTAAGTTGTTTCTGTGCCTAAACCAAACCAAACTATAATCACAGAGGTGGCAGATGATGAACAGAGAATGACCCATTTTTGTAACAGTGATTGTAACAGTTTTGATGACATTATACCGGGTTGCCAGATCAGGATACGTTCTTTGAGCATAGTGTCCTGGTTCAGTTAGGCCAACATATCACACATTCTTGTGTGGACCATACTTGATAAACTGGTATTTCGCTCTTTGCAGATCTTCTCATGTATGTACTTTTAGTCCTAACATCATTAAACTTTGTTCTGTAGCCCTCTTTCCTAAACCACGAGCACATCCACACATTTCCCCATGAACAGCTGAAGAAGAGCGTCTAGTTGTTTGAGCACTTTAAGCACCACTGCATATGTAAGTGTTAGCACTGTGGAGATGATAATTCCTAGGCTTGCTAGCATGGATAAACAGGGAGAATGGCTTCTCTGTTATTGGATTCACTTTGCACAACAACTGTCCCCCAACAAGCCTTAATTTTCTTGAACAGCTTTATATTTGGCAAGAGTCTCTTACAACAGCACGGTGAGTAGCTGTACAGAGGTTTTATAGTGCCGTTGACTTTATGGTGTTCACTTATGTCCATGTCTCAGGTGCTTAACTCGCCGTATTTAGTAAATCCATTGTTGGCAGCTGGAAATTTTGCATTAGCATGTTACACACACAATTATACATGTTGCCATAGAACTGAAATGTTGGTGTTTACAAGGAAATCTACATTGAAATGAGCTTGTTGTTATACAAATAACTTGGCTTGGAAACTATGTTTGTTACATACCACCACCCCACCTTCCTTCTGCATATTTTTATCCATTAACATTTCATAGTGTTTGGCTTGTGGCATACTTGAATACAATTACAAAAATAAACAAAAAAGAGCAGAATATTTTCAGCCTGTTGTATAAATAGTAAACTTCTTTAGTCTTGGTTTCCTCTATTAAAAGGGAAACACTAAGTTTGTGAAACCAAATGCAGTCTAATTTAACTTGCAAATACACAGTATGTAATGCTGCAGTATGCTGCTGCTTAGAGGATATTGTTTTTTCCTAAGCACCTAGAAATACAAAAGCCCTCACATACATGTAATCATGTGGTCAAGTCTAAATGTAAAGATATTGATTATAGTGGGTTTAAAGGTGTAAATCAGGCCAACATATTATTGCTCTATTCCCTCTTTTACGTGATGCTAATGAAATAAGTCTCCAGCCATCTGTTTTGTTTTCTGTTTATGATATGAATTTTTCTGAGGATGTTTGTATCATGATGAACGTGCGCGTGTGGGTGTTGAATTTGATTTAGTAAAAACATTTGACCCTTAAAAACTGAACCCAAAGTAATTTAGCTATTTATCGTTTTGAAATTCCTGGAAGGAGACTTTTTGGGAAATGAAAGGTTTTTATCTGACAGCAGAAATGTTATCTCTGTCTTGAGGACAGTTAGTTTAGAATTAGTGTGAATAAATCTCTTCCAGCATGAAGTGAGGAACAAATCCTTGTACTGATCCATTTGTTGTAAACCAGAGACTGGCAATAAAAGAGTAAAAGGTATTTTTTAATGTTGCTGATGGGTCTGTTTTATTAACATAAAAATCTGACAAGTCTGATTTCTCACAGTTAATCATTTGGGGAGTTCAAACTGTTGTCTGATTAGAGCTTTTTCTTTGCTTTAGAACTTTGAATACGATTGCCTAATACTGACATGTACTGAACTGAAATACCATTGCTTTTTGATTCATAATTATATACTGATTTAGAGTTATAGTTCACCTTCCTTTTCAAAAAGAAAATGATATATTCATGCAGTTCAGGGACGTTTCCTAGTACTTTCATGATTTTCTGCAATGAAACTAGATGTAGTAGGGTCTAACTTGCCTTCATTTCCATGTTTTTGAAATGCTTTTCCATTTCAGTGGAGGAAAGCTGTTTATACTTTAATCATGAATAGTGTGTTATTCAAAAGATAAAACGGAACTGATTCAACTCTGACTAGTATTCTATTAGTCTGTAGGTATGTGCATCTCCAGTAGTGGTGTAGTATTCATGTTACTGCTAATGTGGAGACTGAGACTCTTATTTTGTAGTTCTTGTATATTTTATGTAGGAGAGATGGAAGCAGTATATTGCATGGCACTTAAGGCATCACTTTGAAGCTACCTGGTTTATGCAAGTGTAATGGCAGGCAGCTTTGGTCAGTGCTCTACCTGGAGAAATCCATTTGCATCGTGGGTGCATGGAAAGCAGTGCCAGGGAGAGATAATGCTGCATCTTTTCAAACGCAGGCAGCCAGTTATTTTTCATCAGGCGTTCAGGAGTTCAAGGTGTTTCTCAGACAGGAAACAAGTGCGAAAGGGTGCTTCACCAGGTTTGTGCTGGCGTGGGCTCATTAGCGGAGCATTGGGTGAGGGATTGAATAATAACTTGTTATTGTTTGATTGTAATTAGGACTATTAAAGTGATGAATTGGCTATAGGATGATTGAGAGGTTGGATGCTGGCTGGCTCCGGCTGTAAGTGCACTGCTGCTGGCTCAGCGTTCAAAGGTCATTGGAAAACAGATCAAAGAGTTTAGTTATTTTTGATCCTTAAATTTTCCTCCAGTGACACAGTATCTGAATATTTATCTGCCATACTTGGCTACAATTTTGTGAATCCATTTTTCACGCGTGTATCATGCCATTCCCAGCTGGAAACGTGGTCAAAGGAACAGCTGGAATTACACTAGATGGGGTGGGATTCTAAGGAGCAGCTTCAGCAGCCTCCAGCAAACAGATCTGTATGAATAATTGGCTTCCAGCAAGAAAGGGGACCATTAACTTGTCTTTGAGGAAAAACTGTGAAAAAACAAATACAAAAAAAAAAGAAAGAAAATAAAAATATTCCCCCCAGAGAATGCAGTTTATGAACTAATTAACTCACATTACATTTTTGCAAACATTTCTAATTAAGCATGCATGGCATTTTATCTGCCACACCTTTAACAGTGTTTGGCATTTTTACTCAACTATAATCTTCATTCCGCATTCCCTTGATTGAACTATTGATGGACAGTTCTTATAGCAGTTGTGTTTTCGAGAAACATTGAATCTTTTAAGAGAGGCAGTGGGTTTCACATAAATATTGCAGTCACAGGCGCACAGACAGAATGTAATATAACATAGGTCTCCGTGCCAGCCTAAGGCAAGATACACTGTTGGGTAGAGAGGCTTTGGTTTGTAGCATGTTATCTAGTGTTTGCTGCTAGATGGAGCCCGAGTATACGGTGAGAGCGGCAATCCACATCCGAGTTTTTCCTCTCACCTTTCACTGGCTCTCCAAACCCTCGGTCTCCATACAGAATTACTCCCAGCCAGTGCGCACAATTGGTTTGTCATAGTCGCGGAGAGCTCAGTTTTTGGACCCAAACAACTTAGATTCTTTTCCACCCCTGCGCAGCTTTTCTGGGGAGGGGGGGGGGGGGAGGGGGGGGGGGGGGGGGGGGGGGGGGGGGGGGGGGGGGGGGGGGGGGGGGGGGGGGGG
>JBBMJY010000016.1:6800266-6815043 GCA_037833715.1 Toxotes lorentzi | reverse complement strand
TCACCCCCATCCGGGGCACACAAGGGGTTTGTTATATTTGTGGGGAGATCGGTTTTTGGACCCAAAAAACTGGGATTTTTTTCCACCCCTGAAGAGTTTTTCTCAAAAGACCCCCCCCCCCCCCCCCCCCTTTTAAATTCTTCTGGATACTCTTTTTTTTTGTGTGTGTGTGTCTGTGTGTTGGTGTGCGTGACTAGTGAAGGCTGCTGGCGTTTCGCCTTTCAGCTTTATGGGACGTGATGTAGCCCCCACACAGAAGGACGCCTTGTGCCATAAAGGGATGTAAGGGACAGTACCGTGGATACAACGCGAGGAACCTGCTGTTTCTCCCGCGACGTTACCAGGACTCGGATTCTGGACGCACAGCAGATTCAGCAGAGGCGATTTTACGAGGATATTGAACGGAGCGTCAGGAGACAACTATTTGGATTCGTTGTTCTCTCTCCTCGACCCTTTCATCAAGTCCATTCCTCACACACAGTGCGTAAGGACGGTGCCCAACGGCTGAAAGACACCGGAGACGCGGACAGAAATGGTCGCAAACACTATGAATGGGAAGGACGTGAGCTATTTCCTCCTTTTCACCAGTAATTTGTAAATCCGCGGTAAGTCTCATGTTGCTCGACTAATTGCATTTGTCCCCTCTGTTTGTGCGCACGTCCACAATTATGTGCAGATATTAATGCCCATGAATGAAGCCCTGCAGCAGCGTTGATGTGCTTTGAAATGTCAGTCCTGGCGTGCGCTCCACTCTTAATTACTTTAACTGGGCTATCGATGCGTTCAGGTGTAATTGGCGCCGATCAAGGCGCAACGTATTGATTGCCAATATGAAAATTGCAATTTCCTGTTGCACAAATTAATCCGTTCATTTAGAGAGTTAGATTGTTGAGTTTTTTTTTTTTAACCACTCACATGGTGCTTAAAACAATTTTTACTGGTCTAACAATGGGTTTGCAGAGAAGTTGCTCATTGGATTCATTAAGTTAAAGCATTTTAAAGTCATGCTCTTATTCAGTTTCCCCCTACCATGCCATATAAATTGAATATGTAGCCCTTATTTCTCTGTGATTAAGCCAAGTCGGTGTGAAGCATGATTTGTGTCTTTCACAGGTGCTTCAATCAAGAAATGTACCAAGGCAGGCCTGTTTGCTTTGTATTGTAGTTTGTCATTTAAATTGTGCCACAGTGGATAGATGCAGTGGCCTGAACATGTGCACTTTCGTGATAGGCTGACTGTGTGTAAAAAATGAAACATTTGAGTTATTTTCATATATATTTTACTGAATGTCCCCTTTCAGTCAGTTGATTCATTTACCTTTTCCAACATGCAGAATATCTACTGAAAAAACCCCCATAAATACTGCATAACAAATAATCATTATTTAATACACACAAAGGAAAAAGATGGGGTAGAGAGCGGTTGCATATGCTGAGGAAGACATGCTGTCCTGTGACTGAGAGAAGTGCAGGGTTGAGGGGCCACTGTACTGAATGCTTTGATGTGAGGACAGCACACTGTCTTTCAACATCAGAATCAAAGTGGAAAAGGTAACTAAGCCTATCACTTTGAATCAGATCTGAAGTTTTCTCGTCACTGCACAATGATTCCCTTCATTCCTAATTCTGCTGTTTCAAACATGGTTCGATCTTTGTTGAATCTTATTCTGAGTAATATAACAGCTGTGGCTTTGCTGGTGATCTTCCATGAGTAGCTTTTTTTTTTTTTTCAGCCAGGCTTTTTGGCTTCTTGTGTTTCAGTAGTGTGACTAACTCACATGATGTTGTTTTTTGCCCACATTTCTAAATATCATCAGCATTGCTGTTAGTCCTATCCTTATCTGACAATTATATTTGTTATGTCCAGGACTGCAGTACCATCTGTCACATAATCTGCATTGGTACAAGTGCCCTCAAGCAGATGACAACCACACAGACACACACACACAGCTTCCTCTACCAACAGTGAAAACCTTGACTTCCTCCTCCAGGAGAAACTCAAGGGGACATCTGATGCTTTGTGACTAAACGGTTATGTCAACCTGCACTTTGTTTTCAGCTTGTCTCATCCATTTTGATTCAGCTAAAAGCTGCTCCTTGCGGAATATAATCTAGGTTATATTTAATATAACAGCAGTTGAACTTAGCATCTGGTGTGATACCTGATGGGACGGCTCTGTATGAAAATAAAATAATTGTTCTCCTGCCTTTCTTGACGCTGTTGTTATCTCACAGTCCATTACAGGAAGACAGTGTGCTGAATATGAGCCACTGTAGTACATATTGATGGGACTGGTTATCTTGGCTAAATAAATGCAGTGAGATGGTGATAAGTGGTAAAAATACTGGATTTATAAGAGACTTTTTTTTTTTAACCAGTGTAAGTTCAACACTTTGTGCTGGCACATAAAGTATTTCTTCATGTTGTACTGTATTACACTAATATAGGTTAATTTGGTGCCCTTGTTGGAAAGCGTGCTTTTTCTTTATCGGGTCATTTGTATTGTTCTTCAGAAGTAATCCCACTCTCTGTGATGTCCCCTTTTTTCACCCACTTGATGTAGTGCAGTTTTTCAGCGAGTGCATTTCTTTCCATTGGCAGTCCCATCTATTTGATTTGATTTTTGCCTTTTTGGACACAATTGCAAGCCAGGGGGAATCCAATTTATTGTTGCAGTATGAATGGAGACATGGGCGCTCCAATTTTCTTCATTAGGTTAGGTTATGTGGGGTAAAGCTTCATGGCTCAGATTATGTACAGTGAAGGCTTTTACTGGTGTATCAGTGTGGATAACCATTCTTCAGAGTGTAGCATTTGTAAAAATCATGTCAGTCGCACACACTCACTTCCTGTCTGTTGTCTGCATCTTCTGTACTATGTAGCTCAGATTTAAGGCAGTTGTGATAAATTGGAATCTGATTTTTTTTTTTTTTTTTATGCATTACGTTTGCAGATATTTCTTTTACTGAGACCTGCACTGTCCTAATGCTGTAAATGTTACTCCTCTGCTTGTCTAAACAACTCAAAACCAGTGCTAGAAGCTACAAATACTGTACTGCTTGAGCCTGGTCTGAAAAGCAGCATAGCTGAAAGACTGAGTGAATGAATACATTTTTATTTTTTCATCTAACTGCTTTGTGTGTAGTGATTTGGTATGCCACCGTACAACAGATTTGAGTGCTCAAGGTCATGTACTGCACATACTTTTTCAGATGTTAGTCACATTTTATTGCACTGAGTGTACAGTCATCTCTCTCGGGATCAAAGGCTGTCGATTGGTCGTGATCTACTTTTCATGCTCTTCCTGCCACCCATGTGCATTACACACTAATGAGGGAAATTATTTATCAGTGTTTATGTTTATCAAAGTCGGAAAAATTGCGCAGTAGTGGTGGGGATAAGAAAACGTGTTCCAAAAACTCCAACCCTTTTTTTGGACAGGCAGCAATTACAGTTAGTTTGTAGTAGGGTGATCTCCATGGCTACTGCTCAGTATCCTCTTTCATACTTGTAGTCTGTAACATTTCTGGATTCAGCTCTTACAGTAAAACGATAAGTTGATTAATCGATTAGTCAGACAGGAATTTAACTGGCAGCTATTTAAGCAAAACACCCTCAATCTCTAAAACGTGAATTTTGCTTTGCTTTTCTCGGCATTTATGATAAGTTTTTGACGGTTGATCAGATAAAACACTAGAAAGATCAGCCACTAGAAACACAGATGCACTGTGTGGCATTGGAGAAGTCGTTACTCTAACAATTTGCCATCACCTCATTCTGTAAAATATTACACCAGCAGACTACAAGCTGCAGTATAACTCATACAATGTTTACAGTCTTCATAGTTACTCATTTTCCACTCTAGAAACAGGGCTGTGTGTGGGTCAGTTTTGTTAACTTAAGCCCAAAGTTTCCAGCATTCCTGCAAAAGGAAATGGAAAAATGGATGTTAAATCTCCTCGCACATGACTTAACTCTTAGTTCTTAAGAGATTAGATGGTTTTTCTGACTTCTCATTGGCAGCACTGCATGAAATCTTTGACGAGTGAGAAAATAAGGACACTACAGAAGACGACGCCACAGAATTCTTACACAGGCTGTCAGAATGATGGATTTTAAAACTTATTTTTGCAGTTGAATGATTGTTTATCCCTGCGGCTGGATGCTGACATGTTAAGCATCACAGAAACATCTTCAGAGAAGGGAGATGATGCTTTATATTTGTTGGCTGATTTTTCCCCTGTGATTTTTAAATAATAGGTGGCTCTAAATCTAGAGTAACCCCTCACACAGGGTAGCCCTGGTGGCTAAAACATACTAGTTTAAATGCTCCACATATTTATTAGTCATTTTTGTCTTTTTAAACCTGTGGCAAAACAGATAAGGCAGGCCACCTAGTGTGCTGTGTTCACATTTCTCTAGGCCAAATCTCACCCACTGCTACAGTGAGGCCCTTGGTTTTTCTAAGGTCCCAAAGACTGCAGTTATCATGCTGTTAGAAGTGAGACAGGTTGGTACGCTGGGGCCCATTCTCTGGCAGGCATGTCACAAAAGAAGAAAAGCAAAAGCCGAAAATGAAAAAGAAAGCACATGGCCGAGGAAAGGTCCTCAAGGTCTGTGCCTCTCAACACTTTAGCTGTCCTGTCTCATAAACACCCTGGACACAAAGGTTTTGACACAAGCTTTCACAACCCCCTGAACACTGAATTGCAGGAAATGGGCTTACAGTTGAGATGTAGACGTCAGCTGGTGCTTGATGGATTTTAAGCATTTTAAGTGTAACCTTCAAAGAAAACAGTAGATAACGTGCTGAAAAGTGCATTTTAAGATAAGCATCTTTTCCTAGAAATACAGTACATATTAAATTCTTTGAATATATAAGTTCCACAGGTTTGAGCACATCTTTTCTGTGGAAGGATCTGTGTGTTTGGCATCAAACATTTCTGTGCCTTTATCACAGCCCTGCATGTAAATCAGGGTTTTCATATCTATAAAACAGAAACTACAAATGCACTCTCATATCTGTGATTAAGAAGAACTATTGTGCAGCAGCAATAATGTCAGAAGTTTGAAATACATGGTGTGAGGCAATCATGGCTATGTAGGAAATATTAGACAGTTTATTTATATTGCACAGGAGTGCAAGAGAATACAAGAAGAATCAACACTGTCCGTTCAGCTCTCATTTGGTTCCCCACCTTTGATTCCAGAGTACACCTATTATTTACCAGCACGACGATGGGGATTATCAAATTAATTCCTGGCCCTTTCTCTGTGGCCGGTTTACAACCAAAAAAAAAAGTGGTTAGGATGAGAGAGCAAAGCTGTGTGGGGTATTGATGAGCCTCTTTAAATCACTAACGGATTTGCCAGGGATTTTATACCACTCCAGTGAGTCTGTGGTGTGTTGAGGATAGGGTGAGGTCATGGAAATATATCACTGTGTCTGTCTCAGTGACTTGTAGTCCTGACAATGACTAGGAATACATGTGTGCATTTAGGCAAGGATGTTACATTGTTTGGAAGTAGGAGATAAGATCATTGCTCATGAAATCAGTTTGGGCTATAAGGCCATTTTTTTTTACTGTTGTATTCATAGAACAGAATACTCTAACCTTCCACTGTGTTTTGAATTCCACTAGCACATCGCTGTAATTTGTGCATTCAGTTTTAATAAAGGCCTGCAAGGCAGGTAGTGTATACATTGCCCTAACCAGTGATGGTGCACTCTTATGTTTCAGACTGCAGTTTTAATTATCTGCAAGCTACCCCATCCGCCCTTAATTTGACACTTAGTTCAGTTGTCCCTAAGGGGGTTAAAACACTTAGCAGGAGCATTTTAACACTTAACAACTTCTGCAGATAGAGATACACAAGCTGCATGGCAAGGGGAAGTGAGTGCATAACATTAACTAGCTTGTGCAGATGCCGATGTGTATTCATTCTATGAATGGAGATGCCAACTCTGTGTTGCGGCACAGATTCTTATAGGAAGGTTTCTTACAGATAAGGGCTGCAGCAGTGTGTCTGACCAGTGAACAGTACAGTGATCAAATCAGTCTCTCTGATATTCTCAGACATTATACCTGTATTCCAAAGAAGCAGTTTGTTGTGTAACATTGTTAACCCTAGCTCCACCAAGAGAGAATTGGCGGTAGGAAAACGAATGCCTAAGAGTGCAAAGGATACTTTCTCAGCTGGAGTGCAGATATGAAACCAAAAATGTCAACTTAGCATTTAAAGCAATCCAAGCCACTCTTATGACCCTGTTGGTGGTGTTAAAAGGTATCCAAAAGCTATCAAACTGACAAAGCCTGACGGAGCCACAGTAAATCAACCTCTTTACTACTCTGTAAAATCCGATACATTTGTCTATGTGCATTTTACAGTATGACACCAAGTTTTTTGCTACAATATTGATGGCTTTCCTTTGTACTGAGGTTTTTTTTTTTTTTTTTTTTTTACCCCGTGAACTTTAGACCAGTGAAGAGGATTCAAACAAAGATGCAATGCTTCTCTGAGACCGAAGCTCTAAAAGAAGTTAATTTATGGCCTGTTTGGGAGGCAGGTTTGGGCTTGAATACATAATAAGGTAGTGCACCTGCAACCGCATACAAATGAATGGAAATGACGGTTAGTATTTACGCCTCCCTAAACCATTGGGACCTCCTGATCTGACCACTAATTGGCCAGCAAAGAGAAATGAAGATAGCTTCTTTGTTCACAGGCTGCTGTATCTGCAAATATCAGGTGCAGATTTGCACATAGCCTCTATCGTACCAATTGTCAAAAATTGTCACCTTCAACATAGTAGTGTTTCTCTTACCCTTTGTGGTGCCCTGCTACGATATCACCATTGACCGCCACTTATTGATTTTCTGTTTTTTTTTTCTACTATTTCAAATGGGTAAAATCTTATTTAGTTGTAGAGCTGTGCGCAGTGCATTGATTCGCTGAGCCTCTGCTTGCCCTTCTCTCTCTCTCTCTCTCACAAACACATTTACAACAGATCCATCTGTCATAGTTGGACTAACCATCGGTAGCACCGGGAGAAATCCCGGTGCATTGGCGGGCCAGTGGACTGTCAGAAATTCCATAAACTTTTTACCGTCCCTTTCTGTCTCTTCACCGGCCCTCTTTGTGTGCCAGTCATTCGGGGTGTGCATTAGAGCGTGCCGTGTGCTTTTCCCGGGACTGGGCTCACTTGCCAATCACAGTATGTAATAATTATTTGTTTGATCCAGTCTGAAACAATGTTTTTATACTGTTCAGCAATATATACTGTAGTATATTGTCCCTTTCTGGTCCATTTGTCTCTTTGCAGTTGTTTTACATTTTTTTGTCATCACTGTGCATCTCTGTGAAGTCGTTTTGTGGTTCTCATTTTTGTAGTTCAGTGACTTTCCAACAATAAATACAGACACTTAAAACGGGGCTCTGGGGTTGAGGCCCCCTGACCCTTTGGGCCCGTTCAGGAATCCATCCGTGCTCTTCAGTAGTTTGACATCTTTAAAATGTTTTGGCACACTATAGTGCATAAAGTTTAATTGGGTTTCACTATTATGTTTGGATTTCGATGGAATTCCATTACAACATTTTTTCATTCTGCCATACCTTCAGCCTTCTAGTTTAAAGTGGCTGATAATGGAACACAAAGCATGAATGCCTAGCAGAAATGTTGATTACAGCATCTTGCTGAATGGTTTTTAAAAAAAAAAAAAATTAAAACACTGTTTCCTCATCCATACTTGACAAGATTTACATAAGGTAGAAACATTTTTGTAAGCAGACAATTACAGGATTTTCACACAGGTGAAGGATTTACGCTTCTATTATGTGAGGCCTTTTCCTCTTTTTCGTGATTGAGAGAAGGCATATTTGTCATGCATTAAACCAGGTTGTATTCGGGTTGATCAGAATCTGTTTCCACTTGTATATAGCAGCATTTCAGCATCTCCCTCTGTGCTTGTGACTTAGACCAAATTGATTTTCTTAATCGATACGATAGAATTGGATTTAGGAGTGTGGAAGTGGGGGGTGGGATCTGGCAGGAAGGACTGCCTCAGCCAGCAGCCTCCTCAAGAGTAGTCCCTTGTTCGCTCCCGTCTTTAGCAGCATCTGTTCATGGGGAATGGTGCATTTTAAATATTGCCGCTTTGTACACCTGCTATCCTGCTTCATCTCAGGTTGGTATAATGACAGCAGAACTGTGTATCAACTGGCAAATATAAACTTCCCTGCCAGCCCTTTGTCACCTCTGGAAGGGAGATGACTGAATTGATGCACCGCCCCAGTGGAGCAAAACCGTTTAAATGACAACACATTTTTGTCTCACCTTGAACTTAATTGACTGCCTGAAAGCTGGCGTATGAAAAGTGCTGACAGAATGACTTCTCTTGCTCTTCGGAAACAGTAGCTATTGACAGAGCCTGGTCTTTGTTGTTTTCAGTCTGCTGTCACACCTGCGTGCATCTGTATACCACATACAGAAGTAAGTATGCGTGGTGTCTTCATAAGCTAGGAGGTATTACGGGTGGTTCATGTTACACATATTACTCCTAATGGGCTTAACGTCTGTATGCATTAGTATGTATTGCTTTTCTGCGGGGAGAAGAAGTGGCAGATGTGCTCCTTACTATTCAAGGAGGAATTAAAATACGTGGATTGTCGTTTAGTCACATTTCTTGCAGTTTGGCTTTGGGAATAGAAATGTCTGATGCTGCTTCCATTCCAGCCTTTTAGTTACAAGAAGCAGTCGTTAACAAGGCACCTGTTGAAAAGTAGGTTGATGACCCAAGTGTCCACCAGTGTCTGTGTCACTGGTGACAGCTTGAGGACTGGGTAGCAGTTACACTGTCACTGGAAAAGACCAGCTATCCCCCAACCCCCCTCCTCCCCATCCACTCCTACATTGGTCTTGCCTGTGATGCAGAGCCGCCACGGCGCAATGGTGGCAACTGTGGGATTTCTTAGAGGGGAGCCACAAGACTGTAATCAGTCATTATGTCAGAAGCGAGCCCCGTGAGCCCTACTCCAGCTCATTCAGCCAAATAATAAGCAGCCGATAACAGCGCTGGCGTGCAGGCAGGAACAGAGCCCCCACGGGTGAGGAGCTAGAAGACGGGGGGCCTTTTCCTCTTGTCTGCCTACGCAGGGACGTCACCTTGGTTCAAGGGCTGGATCAAGCGTTTCGTACCGTGATCTGAATTTTTTTTTTCTGTTATTCAGAAACCTTTCTCCATTTAGGGACAAACACACCTTAAGGCAATAGCAGGTGTGGGATCAGTTGAGAAAATGATCCTTACTGTCCATTGCGCTTCTTTTTTTTTTTTTTTTTAAGTAATGACTATGAGCAAAAGTGTGCTTTAGAGTTAGAAGCCGTGTTGGATTATAAACACAGATCAGGTAGCACAATGAGAGCAGATCCTAAACAATGGCCACCAGATATGATTTCTCAACAGAATGTGGACATCAGAACTGTCCATATTCTAATGTCATGATACTTTTTAACTTTTCTGATTTCTGAAAAAAAAAACAAAAAAACAATTAGTTCATATGATTAAATTGTCTAGTTTTTTTTTTAGTTCCTCTTTTTCCAATAATAAGGTTGGTGGACTGTGTAAAAACACCAGGGAAGACAATGGAAATATGTCCATGACTTTATCATTCTATTCTACTGGCGAAGTCTGATATATTCTCTATTTATAAATAATTACAATATTATGAATAAACCAAAAACCAAACCAAACCAAAAAAATCCTGTCGCCGAGAGATCTGATTTAGCTTGTTTTTAGCGTTTGTAAAGACATTCTTTCCCTGTTTAATCATTAGAATACCAGCACCCGACTGCTGACAATGTGATATTGAGTAAAAAAAAAAAAAAAACACCCCCCTTCCTTCTCATAAGCCCCATTCCTTTCCCCTCCACCCTCATGAAGTTTTGTCATTCCATAACAAGGGTCACAGTCTCCCATTGTCTCACAATAGCATTCCTCAGCATAGTAGTATTGACTGGTTCTGCTGGATGAGCGGTGCCATATAACATCCATACATCATTGGGAAGAGAGAATGACAGACAGTGGGAGTTGAGATGTCAGATCGTCCTCTCCAAGCAACTGACATCCACTCCCTTCCTGTTCTCCACAGTGATACTCTGTCTTCTGACAGAGGCCGCATTGATAGTTGCAGTCCCCTGCTTTTGCACCTTGCTATTATACTTGACATGCTCATGATATAAATTTTCTTGGGGTGAATGGCGCAGGAGTAATTCTGCTCCCAATTAATGTTTTAAAGCAGCTCAGAACATACAGTCACAGAGATATGAATGTTATTTGTTCGACTGCCACATTATAATTGGTTCACTACTGTATGCATGCAAAGATTGATAGCTAGATTAATTTCATCAAAATATTAAGGTTTTATAATCTTCTCATGGACCTCTTTTACCCTCTCATACATAATAAATGTAGCTAAAAGTCAGGCTGACATAGGGCACATAGCTTAACGCGGTAGCATACTAGTTCCACTTGGAAAATATGAAACTGCAGCATGTCACCAGACAATGAGCTCACTCAGGTCAGAGTAGGGCAACCCTTTATGGAATTTCTGCCCATAATGATTAATAAGGTAGGTGTGGTTATTGCTTTGGAAGTCATCAGTGGAATGCTGGAGTTAAGAGGATATCTGTAATCTGGTTTCATTGTACCTATACCTGCAGTTTCTCTTTCTTAATTTATTGTTCACCTGGTTGTCTTTTTCTGTTAATTTCCTGTGCTGTACAGTCTCTACTAATGAACAGCCCATTATTGATTGGCACAGACAACAAGGATCGCTTTGTCCCACTTTTTCTTATTGGCTCAGTCTCTACTGGGAAGTATCGAAAGACAAACCACCACTTTTGATGGCTACAGACCAAAGGTCCATTTAACATGGATTCTGTTGTCGCTCATGAGCACTCTGAAAGGTTAGGCTCCTGTAATCTTGTTTATGTTTTTGGTCAGTAGTAAGCCTTCCTAAGCTTTTAGCTTTCCATCTTTGTGTCAAACACAGCAGGAAAGGCCTTTACAATTTCACCAGAGCAGAAATAATTGGTCCAGCAGCTTGGAAGCAGCCATGGCACACAGGTAATTTACTAATTTCTGTCTCTCAGCTGGTGTTATCTGTCCAGGAAGCTGCAGTTTTCAGAAGGAGTGTGTAAAATGATCTATGCTCTTCATGTTACTCTGGTAAAAATGGAAATTAAATGGTACGGACAAGGCTTTGGTTTGGTTTTTGTGTCAACAATTTCAATTGCAACCGCAATTGTTCGAATGTATCAAATTGTAATAGTACAGTAATTAAACATGGACCCCTTAAATTTTCAGTTTCTTTACCTACTTCTCATTTGTTTCCTGCTGTTCAGTATCTGTCACTGCAAACAAAGTGTAAATGCTCATTCAGTGAATTGCCACAGAGTAGTTATCAATAACCCAACCTTCCATACAGTCAACGTGAGTCTTGCATGCATGATGCCATAACAGTCCCAAGACAAGCCTTTTTCCCTGAAGTTAGCACTGATAACTTTGAACAGGCCACCTCCAGCTGATGGGGAAATCTGGATTGGAAAGTCAGTCGAAGCCACTTTTAATTATACTGGCAGTAAAGGATGAAATTGAGCAGGAATGAAGTGCTTTTTTTGCATTGATTTTTCTCTGCATCTGTGGACGCACTGGAGAGAGGGAGAGACAATTGTAACCTTCTCTATCGCTGCACTGCAGACAAACAAGGGGATGGGCTCCATGCTTGGTTCTTTTTTCTGCTTTCTTTTTAATATAATGAGAGCATGTACATCAAACCATCCTTCTCATCTAATCAGGAAATGCCATTGAATTGAAAAGGAACTCAGGCAAGGTCTGGACAGAGGCCACACAAGTGCTTTACCTTGATAGAGTTTTGATGGTTTTTGTGATCTGTTTTGACATCTGACAAACTTTGACCAACCTTAGGTCATTTTTGTAACCTGTATGACAAGGTGTCATCCAGACTTGTGGATGGATCCTTTAATCTCTTCCTACAGATTTTCCCTAAGGATGTATGCCCATTTGAGGTGCTGCTTCCCGTGATCTTAAGCCTTTATTTTGGCAGAATGTTTTCTCACCTGGGTATCGACAGAGTGACTGCCACCTTAGTTGCCCTCAGGTCCCTGCAGGATTCCTGCCCGACTCAGCTACTGCACATGACACTGGACTATAAAAAGATCAGTTACTTTGGAAACAGATGACAGCCTGGCTTTTGTTTGCTTGTTTTCAGATGACGCTTCCTCCTGTTTTCTTGAGATCTTCCCCTGACCGCAAGCTTTGCACAGTCACACCAGCAGATGCGGCAATTCGTCATGCATAAGAAACCCCACTCCTGCAGCCATCTGTCTCCTTGTGTCTGTTACCATGCACTGGCAGTTTGTTTTCATATACCCATATACAATTATAATGGCACGCAAAATATGCTGAACCAATCTCATGACCTCTGAACCTCATTCTGAAATCTCATTTGCGACCTGTACATGACCCAAGTAACAGAAACCAGAAAATATGCTGACTGTCACCATATATAGTTTCTGAGACTTATGGAAAGGTTTACCATTTGGTGCCCCGCTATAATGTTACCTCCATTGGATAGTTGGAATGAATTATTATGCCCAGTTAAAATGAAATTTTACTCCCCCTGACCTGATTCCTAGAGGATCTAACAAAAACAGCATACCATAACAGGTAAAAAGCAAGAAGGTCAGAGGGATCACTTAAACTGCTCTGAAAACTGATAACCAAATTCAGGAGCCATTTCTCTATTTCATCACGTCAACTGACAATTTGAAACCCAGAGCATACTGACTGGAAAACATAAACACAATGGAGCAAAGTGTAAAATTAGACCAAACCTATTGCCAGACATGAGTGTCAGCAGCAAAAACCTGCTTCGTGTTCAGGGACAAATTCTATGTTCAGAGCCTACCATTAAAATTCCTGCTCATTCCAACCATAGTATGGTTACAGTCAGGACAGAACTAGTTATGGCAAATCAACTTTGGTTATAGTATAGTTGGGTTAGGCAACAAAAACTCCTGTCTGTAGACAGGGTGTCTTAAAGGTTTGGCATTTAAAACACTTAAGTATGGTTAGGGAAAGACTACAGTTCATCAACGTAACATTCAGACAAACTATATGCCCATCCACTGCTCCTCAACCTTGTACTCCACCTTGCTTCTTAAGGAGTAAACTACTGCCTGCATTGATGCTGGACACACACTGTGAGGTTCAGAATTGTCTAATATGGATGTAATTCCTGGGATACTGGGTTAAATTAGATAGTTGTCAGTGACTGCTCTTGTTGTCAATTAGACAACAACAACAGCAAGAGAATGATGGGAATATTGTAGCTGCTTCAAAGATCCAGGTTTCCATTAGTATGCAGCTCCCCTATCTTTTGAACACTGAGCACTGGTAACCGCAGCTCCACTGCTTCTCACCATTATGATTGTTTCTGGTTTGATTTTTTTTTTCCTGACACATCCCTGTTCAGATGACTCAATGTGACATTTCTGTTGACAACCTGACATGGGAGGTGGGATTTGGTTATCCATATCTTGTTATGTACTTGCAGCAAATACACATATTGTAGAACATAGAAGATTTCCGTTTCTCATTTTTTTCTAAGCAGGCGTTTCATATAATTATAAGAATAAACACACCTTTTTTTTGTCCTCACAGTGACAGCTACTTTTTCTTTCCCCGATCCATTCTCATCAGTCACATTGGCTCATTGCTTGTGACCTGATGAGAATATGCCCGTTATCTCTTGCTGCACCCAAGAAGAATTGAATACCTATCCACAGCCCATATTGTAACATTAAAGCAGTCGCTGGCCACATGCTATCACATCAGCCCCTAGCATGGAATAATGCAGTGCAGGCTTTCAATGATAGAAAAGATACCTATCATTCTTTGCTGAGCTTCTGCTCTCCTCAGGGCTACATATTTAATATGATTAGTGGGCAGATAGCCTTGGGACTCAGAGGTTGCAGCTTCAGAGACCTCTGGTGTGTAGTACTGTATATGGCGACAGCGAATGTAGGTTAAGGTTATCTGGCTGATGTTGGATAAGTTGTGGAACTGGATATAGCATAAGAAATTCTCACAGAGAAGGGGTGGATATGGTTGGGGTTAGAGAACAACCACCTAGGCTTTTTGTTTCACCATCAAGGGCAATAAAAACAGAAGTTTCTTTCTTCCGTGATATTTTTTTGCTTACCCATTTGAGCAGTCCTTCCTGCATCTTTCTTGAAAGCATTCTCTCACAGAGCATCAAATTCATAAGACATGTTTTCCTTCAACTCTCATCCCACCCTGTCTATATTCATCCTCAATTCAATTACTTTTTGGTTTCAGCAGAGACTCATTCTATACTATATTGCTCTCCGATGCGTGTTGCTACCCCACAGATTTATGTCGTAGCTGAAGGATGGCTGTCCAATTTTCTGCATGGATAGTTGTGCTCGTGGCATTGTGTGTATTTTAAAAGCTCTTGTCAGATGTGCGTTAAGGACGTATGGACCACACAGCCATGTAATTCTTCCAGACAGTGGCCATTTCTGTCACATCCTGCCATTAGCTTGTGTATCACAGTGATTTGTCACGTGAGTTCTTTTAGTCTATCTGAAACTGTCAGTGTATGAATGTGTGTGTGTGTGTGTGTGTGTGTGTGTGTGTGTGTGTGTGTGTGTGTGTGTGTGTGTGTGTGTGTG
>JBBMJY010000016.1:6770061-6800166 GCA_037833715.1 Toxotes lorentzi | reverse complement strand
GTGTGTGTGGGTGTGTGTGTGTGTGTGTGTGTGTGTGTGTGTGTGTGTGTGTGTGTGTGTGTGTGTGTGTGTGTGTGCGTGCACATTGGTATGCATTGGGCTATATTTGAAACCATAATTCAGTGACTGTGCCTAAGTACTTAAATTATTTATCTCCACTGGTTATTAATTTCGGAGATAATATAAAATTTTACCACCTCAATGGTCATTTCGTTCATCCTTGTAAATGAGGAATCTATGATAAATATGAAATTAGTCAAAGCTGTGACATTTGTTGTTTTTAATTTTTGCAGGATAACTGATGGTGGAAATAGTTTTTCAGTGATGGTTTAGAAAAGGGCAGATATATTTTTATCCTTTCAATGGCTTGTTTTCCTTTGACAGATTTGGCACATACTTGGAATAAATGGAATAAAAACAGGACTGTGCGCCATTATGGGCTGTAGCTTATAACTCTGTAATCATTTACTTTGACAAGTCTGTCAAGTGTTTCCACTCTTGGCCTATATAATGTCGAGACTTTTCTCAACTATTCATCTATTACGAACTATAGTTCCACATTAAACCCAATTTTGAGCCTCAGTAGTCAAAGTTATCTTTCTACAGTAGAAAATGTCGACAACCTAAATCCATCACATACCAGTAGACAGCTAGCCAGCATGGGGTCACACAGCCCATTACTGTGTTGATGCAGTTATAGTTATGTCTTTCTTTGTAGTCAAAGTGAAAGGTTGACATGCTCCCAGATGACCACCCCCTCCTCACAGGGATCCTGCAATATCTCGGTTGTGTCCTTCCAGGCCTGAATGGGCACATTGTGCTGCTGCCCACTGCTGCTCTGCAGACCACTAGGTCCTCCACACACACCTGTCAAGCCATGTCCTTGGCGCCTTGGGTGCTGAGACACTCCAGAGCCCCTCCGCTGCACACATGGTTCTTGAACCCTGCGCACCCACAAACACACACCTAAAAGCAGTCATATATGAACAAATGATCACGTAAAGGCACAGACATGTATACGCAGAGACATACACAATTCACATAAACACAGCATGCATGCATTCACGCACACCCCAGCGCACATACAAAGACTCAAGAGTTGATTGGAAACACACCTCACCCCCCCTTGTCTATGCCAAGGTTATATTCAGTGTGCAGGTCGGCTTCAGAATTCAGAAAGGGTCAAGTTCCATATTTGTCAGGTTGGGGAGGGAAAGGGCACAGAAGGTTGGCTGGGGTGCACAGGCTTGCACATGGAAACAGGATTGAGAAGTAAACTAACTGTAACTCGATCCATGTCCTCAATTAGTTGCAGATTTTCTGTTTTTGAGTGCAGAGGGGGGCTGTTGGGGGCATAGTGATATATGTGAGCAAAATGTCCTTTGCTCACATATAAATAAGTGTTTTAAATATGTATATGTATAAATAAGTGTTTCACATTAGTATTAGAATAATTACCTGATTTGAAGGGAATTTAATCAGCAACAACTTTAATTGTTTTAGAGCTGAGACATTAAGTCCATGTATTGATTGACAGAAAATTAATTGCAACAATTTTGTTCATACAACTGTTGAAGTAATTTTTTAACAAACTTCCACAAAATCCTTGTGTTGTGTTGTGTAGAGCTCTTAAAATGTGAATATTTGCAAGTTTACTTTGCCTTATATGGTAATAAAATGAATATCTTGATTTCGTACAGTTTCATACATTTTTCAGTGTTTTATTGCATTTTATAGACCAAATAAATAAACTAATAGTTGGCCCATTAATTGATAATGAAAATAAATAATTTGTTGCAGCCCTAAATCATTTGTTCTGATGTTTTCAAAGAAAAATAACAAATATTTGTAGCTTGCAGTTTCTCCAATGTGAGAATTTGTAGCTTTTCACTGTCGTACATCATTATAAACCAAATCCCTTTAAATTTTTAACTGTTTTTCAGTCAAAATAAGCCGTTAGAAGACGACACCTCAGGCTCTGAGAGCTTGCAACTGGCATATGTCCCCATTCTCAGACACTTTGAAGAATAACTAACTGCTTGATTAATCAGAAATAAATTGGATAGATGAATTAAGAATGAAAATATATTAGTTGAAGTTCCACACTCGTTTACATTGAATCAGTGTCAAAAAGACACTATATAACCCATGACCCATTGAAGATAATCAAATCAAAAATATTTTTAGATTTTTTGCAGCACTCATCTCAAGTGCATCTTCGGTGTCTCTCCATGACCATGCCCAGTAACCCTTCACTAAATAAATGTGCCCCTCTTCGTGACGTTATCATCAAAGAAAAATGCTAAATGGCTGATTGTACATGCACACAAAGTGCATCCTCGTGAAGGACCTATGGTGTCAAGTCCCACTAGTGTCACCCATACAATTTTCCCCTCTATTGACTTTTATGTTCTGCTGCAAGGTTGGTCATCGTGGTGGGAATATATATGTATTCCAAATAATGAGAAGTGTGATTATCATAATGATATTCTCCTGCTAAGGTAAACATCCCGGTGGTCCCAGCAGAGGGGAAAATTGCTGTGTGAATGTATGGCATTTTGACAGCTTCTTTTTGACGACACATTTCATGCATTTAGTATTGGGCATCATAAACATAAAGCCTTTTAAGTACTGGCTTTGAGCTGGGGTTGCTGGTGAGATCATGTGATAACACAAATCTGGTTTTGGCTAGAAAAGCAATCTCGGACCCAGGGACTACAAAAACATGATATTTACATAAATATTCAAACACATGAGCTTGAATACACCCATGTATAAAGAATTTAAAACGGAGGTGTTGTGTACCACTGTGGCAGCAGAATGCATTATTCTGGAGGTTGTGTGCGTTTTCTTTTTACTTTTTTCTTCTGTCTTTTTTATTTTTTTTTATTTTTCCCCAAGCACAGACAAATGGACATGAACAAGAACACAGACATGTGGCACATTGTAGTCTACAGATTCATAGCCCAAGGCTCATCCCTGTCCAGTTAAGGCCAATTAGGGCCCCGTGTGTTGGGAAGTCTTCAGGGGAAGGGCTGTAATGCTCAGCGTTGTATGTCCCCCATCATCTCTTCTCATTGGTATGCCAACATGGAGTGCAAGAGAGAAAGAGGAAGTAAAAAAACACACAGATAATGATAGAGGAGCAGTCAGGAGAAGAAAGATGAGGAAAAGAAGAGAGGGAAAGAATCCACAACACAAGTCAAGTGGCTACTGAGAAAGTGAAGAGGCAGTGAATTAGACTAAAGAATGAGAAAGCAGAGACGTAACTATACATAATCTTCCTGCAGTTGCCAGCAACCTCAGTCAATTGTTATCAGCTTCCTTGAATTTAATGTGACCCTTGGGGGGTAGGGATGCTGCCCATGCATTATAAATGCTGCCCATTGACTTACGTTGGTAAGCTTTTCCTCCCCTCCGTATAAGCACTGGCTGTGATTACTTGACAGAATAATAGCAGTGAAATATAATATGTTAAATTTACATTTCATGAATAAAGTGCTTGTTTGCATGTCATACCATGATGTAGTGATGAATCATGCTCCTTTGTGTTTACCTTTTCGGAGTGGCGGTAGGATTTAAGCAGTTAAAAATATATGCAGGCTCTTCCTTACAGTGTGAGAGGTGTAATAGTTACGTTTGGTGAAAGTCATGGTACGTTATACTAGTGTAGTGCAGCCTACCTGAGGGTGCAAACGAAATCTTTATGAAGCCCGGTTATTTCTGTCTCCGAGTGCAGCTCATTTTAAAGTCTGTATAATCTATGAAATTGCTGCAAGTCGTTGAATAAGTGCTAACAGTGTATATTGCATACTTCACACAGGAGTATGTAGGTTACTCAAGGCTGGCTGTACTTGTAAAAGATGGCACCTTTTCAATACATTTTCTGTTCATTAGCTGTATCTCCTTTGCCTTGGGCCTCAGCATGTATAGGCCGGCTTGTCAGTTACAGTGTCACAACCACAGGGTCATTTAATTTAAAGCCCAGCTCCGCCGATTAGGGCTTTTGTTGTGAGCGGCCGTGACTACTGTAACACGGGTGTTTGGGTCAGCGATGGGCACAATAGCGTAGTTACTCTCGCTGACTTCCTCACTATTGCCTCTCCCTCTCTTTCTCAGCACATTTTCCACTTGGCTGATAAAATAAGCCACTCTTTGATGAGCTTTCGGCAGGCCACGGTGCTGTGCCTCAGTAAATGCTTTTATAGAGACACACCACAGGCTGTCAACTTGGATCAGTCATACAGCGGCTGCATGTGTCCAGTGCTTTATCATATGTTCTTTTGTCTCCTGATGGCAGGGTTTTGTTTTTTGTTTTTTTTTGACACACAATGATAGGCTGGTGCTAGAGCTGCTAATGAATTTCAAGAATGCCCTAAAACTACAATGTGGAACTTTTTGCCTTGAGGCAGGAATGGTACTGTTAATCTGGCCTTTCTCTTTATTTGGTCAAATTCATACCCCAGTACCTTTTGTCAGGACTGGTTGTCTGCTTTGAAAGATCATGAAACCCGAGGCTGAGGTAACCAACAGCTAAAGCCAGCACAGGATATATAAGCATACAGCAAGTGCACCCACTACAACAATAAATAAATAAATAAATACATAATAAATAACCAGTTGATGATGTTCTTTGTGGTTTTGCTATTTTAAGCTTTGTAGTTCAGTTTGGTACTATTTCCTCCACTGTTGCAGTTTTCATGTTACTGTAGTGTCGTGTACTGTGGTGTTTAATTAGAATTTGAACTCTTGTTCCTTAGTGGAGCTTTGTCCACTGATGTTTGTGCTCTTCCTTTTTTTTTTTTTTTTTTTACGTCTCATTTTTAACCTGCCAGTAGCTGAGATAAAAACACTGTAGCGGAACAGTTTATTCCGGCAAGAAAAACCCTGTGTTACCAGTAATATGTGTATTTATTTATATGCTTTGAACATATACATATACACAAGTACAAGGGAATGATTGCTACTACACATCAGTTGTTAGAAATCCAATTCCTGTTTTCACTGCTCCTTTTAGTTTTGTGGAAATGCACATTATAAAGGGTGATGGAACTCCTCCATGCCAGAAAAGCATTGTTACACCCAACATTACTGTTGGGCGTGTTCAGTGGTACACTCAGCAGTGTACCACCATGTACCACAATAAATCACTTTTAGGGTGTGAAATCAAATTTGGGTGGAAGTTCACGGCAGTGACAGTGGGATAGTCAGGCTGTGTTCCATCACTTTGTAATTAAGAAAACAATCCTTTCACCATGGGAACTAAAAAAACAGAGTAGAGAAGATAATGTGTTGAGGAAGATCACGCAGAACAGGCTCTTTCCGTGACATTTTTTTGTGTGTGTGTGTTAATGCAGTAAAGTTGCTACAAAGCTGCTCTTAGTCTCATGCACTTCAGGAATGGGGAATCATTGCTGGTGAACAGAATTGTTGGATTTTTTCACATCTTTACTATACAGACCACAGTACTGCTCAGAAAAACAACAATCCTGAGTAACTTTACTGTTATGCTTTCATTAACAAGCATCTTGGCATTAATAAGCCGCTTCCTCACACAGTGTCATGCTGGGTCATCCATGCCTAGTACTTCAGAGGAATTGCATATCTTTGGAATGAACATCCTAGTAGTAATGGTACAAGATTGCCTTAGGTGCCTGGAACTGCCTGGTGTACGTTTCTCTGGTCCAAAATCCTTTGAAGATATTTTGGAAGCTTCAGTTCCCAACTAATGCCAGTACTTTAACATCAATGATTATAAGAGAGCAGGTTTGAATTTGGCTCTGATAGTGTCTCTGCTCAGAGAGGACGTCCAGGAAGTGGAGTAGTGAATATGTAAAATTAAAGATCTGTGCGATTGCTGTAATTACTGTAAATAAGGTCTGAATAAAAATGGGATCCAGTGTAAGCAGATGATGAAAGCCAACTGTGGCCCATTAAACTGTCCGGGATCTAATTTTTATTCTCTATTGTCAGTGAACTCTCACTCTTTTTGTGCAACAGTTTGTGGTTAGGATTGTTACAACATGGTGTGATTGTGTTCTTTTCCAAACACTCCCAGGCCTGCTAAATGACTGGCAGATGCTCTGGTAACCGAACTAGTTTTAGCGGTTCAGCTGAACTGACCTATGGCATCTGCTTTCTCCGCCAAAGTCTCAAATTTGATCAAACATAATGAACAGCAGATTTGATGAAGCACGGACCCAGCACTTGTTTTGAAGCCAAGATCGGTCGGCCGTTGTGCCCAGATGATATTTGGAAGATTGGCAATATAATTGAGAATTTTTTTTCTTTCCTTTTGTAGCATCAATTTGGGAAAAAATGGAACTCAGCAGGTTTTAGATCAATGACACATGCACAAAAACTAACCTGATGGCAGATACAAACAGAAAGCGTTTATTTATTTATTTCAGTTTTGCTTGTCTGTGCTTTGTTTATGACTCGTTATGGACATAGAAGGTAATGTTTAAAGCATGTGCCAGTGCTTTTAAAAGAAGTTGACATGTGACAGACAATTCAAATAGGTTGGTGTAAAAAAAGCAAACAAAAAAAAAAGTCTTTTTAATTCTCTAAAATCCAATGTCTACCTAATTTGCATAGTAAACACTGTACTACTGATTAATCCTTTTTAATTTTGGCTTATTATTCAAGACCCTAACCTGCTACAGACACCTCAATTACAAAAGTGTTGGTGCTCATCACTTTTATTTTCGCAGGTGAGTTTTATTTAGAAATCATGTAAAGATAGTTTGCATCACAATAAGGAAAGGGAGCAAGGTGGCATGTTTTTCATCTCTGTAGGTAAACAAGAAAGATTCTTTTTGGTTTCGCTGAATACAGTTTGAATTTACCTCTGTGAAAGTGTACATGTAACCCATTAATTCTGCCGTAATGAGTACAGTGACATGAAGGCTAAAAGAGAGAAAGTGGCATATGTAAAAGATGGATTGAAACAAAGGCTAAAAGGCAGAGCAGAAGAGCAAAGTGTGCATGATGGGGAAAGCGAGACGGCGCAAAAGGTGACTGGGGGAGGCAGTCATCAAAATGCTAATGTTGTATGGGATATTTACTGCAGAGTGTTAATGCAGTTTAAAACAGGCTCTTTGTCCTGCAGCCCATCACCAAGCCCCTGTTGGGCCCTAATAAATCAGCCATTAAAAGCTGATGTGACCTGAATAGCACTTCATACAGCAGCAATCCGGCTCTATCACCAGTGTGGGAACCAGACAACAGCTGAAAAATTTATGAAGATGCCAGTTAATAATGGTCGACCCATAAGGGACCAAAATACAGAGTTTGCGTGTGAGGTGACTCGAATAAACTAACACTTCAGGCATTAAAAAGTGATTATTTTTTAATGTTTTGGTGGGCTTTTCTAAGTAAATCTAAGTCTTAGATGTGCGCAGGCCTGTTAATGGTCTTAACGTCGTGCTGGCAGACATTAAAACTTCCCCCTGCTTGACTGTTTAATTTTTCCCCTGTCACCTATTTTGAAAGAATCAGTCTTGCCACGTTTTACTGACGCAACCTGTCCTGTTCTCTCTCCTAACCTGCTTCCTCTCTGTTTTTCCTTCCAGGGCAGAACATGGTTTTATTATCTGGCATGTGATATACTTGATTTGTGAGGAGAACACTCAAGAATCCCACTCTGTTCTCACGCCAAGGTATTGTACAATTTTATTACCATTTCTGACAGCATCAGACCTGACAAACCGAGCTGAAAATGTCACATTACAAGTCATGAATACCCAGTAGATTCCAGATTAAGTACACAAGCAGTTTCCCCTCAACACAGCGCCGTAATGAAGACCGTTCATGTGGGCCAATTGGGCTTGTTTTTTGTGTGCAATAGTTGTAGAATGTTTATGAAAATGATTGACGATAGGTACTCATCTTCATATGCAAATCTGCGGGACATCACTGGTAAGCCTTTAATTTCTGCCATCAGCAACAAGGAGTTCTTTTTTGGTTGGTAAGCATACGTATCTGTCAGGCGTGTTTGGATTTCATTCCCTGATGCAAATTATGTTTTCGGTGTAATCATGCAAAAGCGCAGCTGGCTTCCATTTCTCCACGCCTCGAGTCTCTTGCTCTTTTGCACACCTCCCCACCCTCCACCCCTTAACCACCAAAACCTTCACGCACCGAGCTCTTTCTCCTCTCCCTGTCTGTTTGTCATTGTTGTCTTCCACAGCCCTCTGTTTGCTCTCTGCCGCTCGTACCTTCCCCCCCCGTTTCCTTGCTCACTTGTCATGCCAGCTAAAGCCCTCCCCTCCTCATCCCACTGAAACACACACACACTTCCCTCCACTACCGCCACCTCCACCAACCCTCTCTATGCTGAATGGAGCCACTACCGTCGGTGCCTCCTGTGGTGAGGCTGGATTGAATTCAATTAGGGAGATTGTTTGCCCTCCAGAGTTTACTGGTGGGCTCTGTGGATGATAGGTTTGCCTGCCGACATTCCCTCTCACTCACTCTCACGCACACACACAAGCACACACACACAGACACACACACACACAAACATATCCTGCTACACCCATCTAGCCTGTTTCCCCTCCATCTCACTCCATGCAGTCGCCCCTTTTTTCCTCTTTTCCTAACTACTTCCTTGCGGCAGTGCATATTCTTTTTGTGCATACATTGTTTACATGTATCGAGGCCTTGTTCATGTTTTTATGCTCTTTTTATGAAATTGCATTCAAGGAGATCAAGGTATAAAAACTGGCAGAGGGAAAATGTGTCATATCACCTTTTTGATAAGGCCACGGTGGCTCATAGTTTCCGTGTGCCTCTTACAGGGGGGTTGATGGGATGGGAGTTTTCAAAGGATAAATAATTGGGAACTACATTTGAGCTCAATCTCAGCAAGTACACACGCTTTCCAGGAAAATCCCGTTTTTTAGAATTAATTTTGCCAGTTCGCCAGCATATCCAGCACAAAAGAAAGGACAGTAAATGTTGCTGACATAGGAGTAATGGTCACATTAGTTACAAGGTGAAAATAGAATTGTGCTGTCATTTGAATAACATTGAGAGCAGCGGGTGGTAGTTGTGCGTGGTGCTGGCTTGTATTTTTTAGATATGAAGTGCAAATCTGGTACAGACATAATGGCCTTGATCTCTGTTCTGCGTGGAAACCCATTTTAGCGACTTGTCCTGCAACCCACTGCTTTCCTCCAGATGTCACGCTGTGTGACCGTGTACTGGGGCTTCTCAGGAATCAAATACTGTATTAGTGCTGAAAGATGTCACATGAATTAAGAGCTGGGAATCGCTGTGATGATAAATATCCTAATGTACCCTGACGTGGAATTACAAACTTCATTTGATGCACCTTGTTTTGCCTAATTTGTGATCACTTTGGATTAAGGCCAATCTACTTCAGGGAGATCATTTTAAGCAAAGGAAGGCACAAATCCTGCTTGATTTACAAGCACAATATTTTATAATAGAACTGTTAAGATATAAAGGATACTATTATTTTGACATATCTAGAAACCTGTTCAGCCTGGTTAGAGAATATGAGCCTCTGCAGCCTTCCACAGTGCTTTGCATACCTAACATGGTTGCCCTTAGCATCTGCCATTCAAGTTAGTTTGACCATAATGGCCAGTGATGACATTTGCCCAGCCAAGTTTTGGTTCTGTTATCTTAAAGCCCTGCCTTTTGTTTTCATAGTGTGATCCTGCCCAAACTGCTTGAAATGATGCAAAACAGGTCATTTGAATGGAAAGGGAGTGAGATCCTTTTGGCCGATGTCAGCAGTGTTCTTGAATTTGAATCCTGTCCAGAGGTAGTTGACTTTGCACGTCTTTGTTGTTGCTGTCCTGTTACTTGGGCAACTACAGTCGGCATCAAAAGGGGCCTGGCTATACCAGGATACCAGCATCACAACCCTCTAAATGACCCAATTATTTCAAAGGCACACATTGCTTGATGTAGTGCACGGCTGATAATGACAAATTTGTTGACCCTTTGTGCAAATTGCTGTTGTCAAGACAACAGCAACCTGCTGGAAATATATTTGCTCAGACATGTTTGTGGTCATTTTGTCCTGATAGGCAGGAGTTCATATGAGAACACCCCTACAGCTGCATGAAAAAGTCACTTGGTCATCTCGTTCATTACTTTTATTCATGTAAACTGTGGTTAAAAGATGAATGTGGTGCTAAAAATTATCTGTTTTTGTGTCAGGTCTTCCAAATCATCTGATTACTATTGATTTTAACCTTAAGCAAACCTACATATGTTCATTTATTTGTTCTTGGAATCATTAAGGAGCGGCATTATGTCTTTTTGGATAAATTAAAGGGAGATTCACACAACATCTCGCCACATTAGGACATTTATTTCCTTCTGTTTGGGCTACTGTTTTGTTCTGAACTTAAGACAGCTGTAACCTTAATTATTCACAGTGCTGTTGAATTCTTTAGGGGATACATTTATATGTGTGTATGGTGGTTGTGCTTGTCAGCTGGTGTGTACATACATACAGTAATTGTGTGCATACTTGGTGTGGTGTGGTGTTTGCCGAGACACCTTGCATGTCCTCCCCCTCCGCTTCTTTCAGTACAATATTCATGTCTTCAGCGGCCCTTCATCTCTCCCTTGAACTGCATTATCATGATAAAAGCGTAGATTTTTTTTCTCTCATCAGTGATTTCTGCATACGTCCATGCATTTTTAAATTCTGCAAAGTGTGTATCTATTTTGACAGGGTTGTAAGAGTGCTCATATCTGTGTGTTAAGCATTAAGCTACAGCCATCAGATGGTTCGATTTGCTTAGTTTAAAGACTGGAAACGGGATGGAAAGCTAGCCACACACACACAGCCAGGCTAGCTGTGTTCCTTTTTTTTCCAGTCTTGCTATAAGCTAAGCTGACCACCTGCTGGCTGCAGCTTCATTTATGCTATTTTGCAGACAGATATGAGAATGGTTGAAATCTTCTCATGCAGCTTGGCAAAAAAGTGTTGAACCATTCCTTCAACATTTTGTTTAGTTGAGTGATTTCTGGAAAAATACACTTAGTATTTTTGTGTTTTTTTTTGCTCTCCCAATCTATCATACACAGGCACACACAAACCCACATTGTTATTTTTTTGTCACATCCCACCTCCACAGTCCCAGAGGATGATGCAGGTGAACGTTTCGCTTGCCTTGATTGCTAGAGGTGAGAGTCCCTTCCACAATGGTGCCCCCCAAGTCTGACAGAGAGAACGGTAAATTTGGACGGAGTTATTTTGGTATGAGAAGGGGTTACTGGGATGTTAGCACAAGTGTCTTGTCATGTGCCTGGCTGCTCTCCTGATATCTGCCCTGACAGTTTGGGTGTCTTAATAAAACAACACCCTTGACAGCGAACTCACACAGCAGCTCAGTGGTCTCTCTCCATCTTCTTCTGCCACTCCTTCCTCTCCCACTGTGTCTTACTATTGCCCCCCCTCCGCGCCGTGACCATTTATGCTAATGTAAACGAACAGGACGATCTGTTGATGACGATTAGATTCAAGCACTGCTTGCACCTCTGGGGCTGCGCTGATATCATCTGACACGACAGAGGAATCCAAAGCAGCAATGGCTCTAATTTGAAAGACACTGACGTTATTTGAGCTCCAAGGCATTGGGTTAGAGATATGGTAAGTGGATACTGAAGTCAGTATTTGCAGTCACATGCTGATATAGCAGACGCTGTTCAAGTATGAAGTCCAGAGAGATGCTTGCTACCTTTAAGAGTTTTTCCTCTTTGGTTTTGGTAACACTGAGTCTCCCTTGAACTTCTCCTGCACCCTGTCCAAA
This sequence comes from Toxotes lorentzi, assembly GCA_037833715.1. NCBI lineage: Eukaryota > Metazoa > Chordata > Actinopteri > Toxotidae > Toxotes > Toxotes lorentzi. The sequence continues at coordinate 6,788,365 of JBBMJY010000016.1, read as the reverse complement.
GCTTCAGCTCCAGCAAGGTGTGCGGCTCTAATCTGCTCTGTTTGAAGTGCGACGGCAGCAGGCTTTACGGAGGAGCCAAGATCTCTTAGGACATTAAGGGGAGAGGAGAGGGAGGAGAGGCAGAGATTACTGCTGGTCTTTTTATAGAGGATCACTCCATCTTGTCCTTTTTAGCTCACTCATTAGTTCTCGCTTCCCCCTGGAGGGTGATTCTCTCTTTCTGTCTCTCACCAAGACTAAGGCCACTTCCCTCACTTTGGCAAGGATCCTGTCTGGGTATCAGTTAACCAAATATGATTCTCCATCTTTTCTATCATTATCCCATCACAGTCAGAAGGCGCTCGTGTGGTCAGCTCCCGTTCTGCCAGGTATGGAAAGAAAAATTTAGCCCAGGAGAGGATAGATGAATAATGATTGTACACGCTTTCCTTTGTTGCCAGTGGAGGCTGTAGATCCAGTGACATGCCTTTTCTTCATTTTCTTCCCCTAATTCCCTCCATTTCCTCCCTCCCTTTGGCTACTACCTGTGAAATCAGACATCCCTGTGTGCCCGTCAAAAAATAACCAACACTCTGCCACTCTGCAACTGGCTGTCAGGGGAGTTCACCGCCTGACAACTGGCGTACACACTGAGATAATCAGAAGTTGTCAAATGTGAAGTGTCCTCTGCTATGACTGAGTGTGTGCTCTGTGTTTGTCTGTCCAATGTCAGAGCTTTGGCTACAGTGTAGGTGTACTAATGGCCTCTTTATCAACAGGGATCATTAAATAATGTCCTGCGACTGCATATTTGGCAGCAAAATTGTTGTTTAGCAGAGGAAAATGGAGACACAGATGGATAATAGGAGCTTGTTGTCACTGCCAGCCTACTGCCCAACCCAGTTGTGTGATGGAGCACTTTCATATACTTTCATGACCTCTTATGATTGTACATCATTTTCAAGTACACCAAATGCTGTTCCTTTTGCATATTCGTAAAGGAGAGTGCTTTATGAAAATGTTATTTACATATTGGTTCTCCATATGCATGGCCTGCTCCTTAGCCCTTCAGAGAGGAAAATCCTGTTTTATAAAAACACAACCAGAGAAATTATTGATTTGCATCTGTTTATGTGGGATGAAGCTGAGCACCTCCCTGTCGTCAGCCCCACGGTCTGCATGCGAGGATCCCAAAGGTGTCATCACACCCGTCTGTCCTTTTTATGCTGGCTCTAAACCGTGGACAGGGGCTGCAATCTGTTTCCGCCCTTCCTTGAATTTTATTTACAGCCCCAGCCTGGCAATAAAGCCCAAAATTTATGACTTACTTTTTAATTAGAAATAATGTCTTGTAGAGTTAAAGTGATGGATGGTTTAATCAATATATAGACTGCGGCTGGCCCTATGATGAACGTCGCTATTGACAGCGTGCAGAGTAGCCTAACTTAACACTTTGTCTTTCAAAGAAATATGTAGTGTTTTGTTTGGTGATGGAAACTGTACACTGCCCCTTTTCTACATCTCTCTTCATTTTTTCTCCTTCCATTTTACAGTCTCTTGCTACTCTGTCAACATTTTTTCTCAACAGTGTTTTCTCCAGAATGAATCAACCTCTCCTGTCACACTGTATTGAAGCAATTATTTTACTTCAGTGAAACCACATTGTGCTGTGTGCCACATTTGCTCAGGTTTAAATAGAATAAGTGCTGAAGGTGGGTTCTTGCGAATGGAAACTGACAACCTGGGAGGAATGAAATTCTCAAACAGGTAGAGATTTTATTTTTTTTAATGGGTAAAGTGATTTTTTTTTCCCTTTTTCTCAGGTTCAGAGGAAAGACAGAGCAGAAAGGATTTTCAAGTAGAATAATTAAATAGGAATCAAGCAAATGGGATTTGTTTCCTGGCACTGTGGATGATTGTGTAATATACACTGGGGATGGAATTATGGTACTTGACAACTGAAGTTCAATTTTGTCACTTGTGGTGTATTGTGAAGTGGCCAAACAGGACTGTGCTGAACTCATTTGCCAGACAATGCCAAACACTGATCAGACATGGGAACAGCTTTTAAATTCTCTGCTACAACATAAAAAAAAAAAATACATTTTCAGCACAGATGTTAAGGTTGTGAATGATTGGAATTTGCCCACTGCAAATTTCTGGAAAACCGAAGCAATGTCTGCAAATTGCCTGTTTTGTCTGACCAACAGTCCAAAACCCAAAGCTTACCACAAAGCAAGGGTAGATATATATCTCAAGTTCAAGTCAAAGTTAATAAAGTTAATAATTAGAGGCTCAAACAATGACAGAATGTGAAGTCCAGAGAATTTCTGTGTCCTTCCTTCACTGTCACATATTAATAATTTGAACTTGATGCTTGTCGCTACTATGCAGACCACCTACCTCAAAGAGAACACTAATAGACAGGATAATCTTATCCATACACACACACACAGATAGAGACACACACAGCAACATAATATGACCTGTCCTCTAAGACCAACTACAATACCTCTCTTTCTCACTGATTAGTGTTGCATTCACTGCCCAGGGCAAGTAGAGGCCTTAATAATGACTTTATGTTTTGTTTTCATGGTCTTTGGAATAGAATAACCATGGATGACATGGATCCTATGCTATGAGTCCCTCTAGTCAATGGTTAACTGTTCTGCGGCAATTCAAAGCATCCGGGCTCTGTCGCAACTGACCGCCCTCCTGTAGATCTTGACCTGGGTACGTTTTCTTCAACCCCCACACACCCAGCCTCATTTCGGCTCCTTTCTCCATTCCCTCGTTCTGCTGGCATGTCTTTGCTTATCTGCCTCCTTTGTGCAACATAAGCTTGTAGATAAGCACTATATTGGGCTAGGTTACTCATGTCTGTCTTGTTCATTCATCAGAATCCTTTAATTCCCCCCAGAAACCTATTTCCCAGACTGCAGGTGGCCCGTGTTGCAACACAGAGGGCACGCCTGATCTCACCAAAGCAAACATAGACGTTTAGTCACTGCCGCCACTTTTGTATTCCCTACGAGTGCCGGTAATGCCCCAATATATGTGCACTGCAAGTATACACATGACTAATCTCAGAGACAGTGGAAAAACATGCCACTGATAGGTACGCAGCTTTAGCCGAGATTAGCCATGAAGTCAGGAATTATTCATTTGTTGTATTTGCCCCTTTCTTCCTGGTTGACAGATAGGTGGCATGTGCAAAATAAACAGAATCCTACTCAAGATCTTAAACAGTGGTTACCCATAAGCCCTAAAGTCCACAGGTGTTTTCAGTTGTGCTAAGTCTTGAAAATGCATAGCCTCCAGCAGGCTTTAGCTTGTCTTTCTCAAAGTGTGACCCAGTTCTGGCTGGTCACTGTACTGTAACTATGTTAGAGGAGGGTTTTATTGGAAATGAGCAGTTACAAACCTGAGTAAGAGTAATGCCCTGAGACTCCAACTGGACTTGTTCATCGGTCAGGGTCACTGCCGACCATGATCTCTGTTCTGGGCAGTTAATTAAGAATTAGAACATGGCATGACCCTCAGGATGTTCTCCATGGTTAGAATAATGAACACCTGGAAATGGTGAGAAGTAAGGGCAGGGGGAAAAAAAATCATTTGGCTTGTGCACAAGTCATTCCATTAAGACTTTTGAACTCCTGTGACCTTTATAATTGCAATCCTGCATTTTTTTCTCCATTTCTTCCCAGTCTTCCTACATGGAAGCATATTTTCATTCATTCGGTACAGTTATGGGCATGAGGTAGTGTTCTCTAGCTTGATAAATTGGATTCCTTTTTGACATGTGATCTATGATATAATTCATTTTGAGATGCACAGAGATTTATTAAGCATACATTAAATTTAATGAAGTCCTGCCCATTGCCAGTGAAATCCTTTGCAAACTAATTTAACTCTTTACTCAGTACATTAATTAGATTGCTTTAATACAATTATTGACAATTATTTCAAGTTTGCCTGATTGTTTAGCCCCGTTCCATAATTTCATTAAGCAATTTATCAAGTAGCCTATTGAAACAAGTGCACAGTTATACATTGTTTGTTTTAGAGCAAGAAAAGGTTTCTTGATTTCCCCATTTCACTCTACTACAGAGCTATTTAAAATATCTGCCTGTAACAGAAATAAAGTCCAAGTAAAACTAAAATGCTAAAGAAGTTTGAGATAATTCAAGTAAAGGAAAAGAAAATATATTTTACAGCAGTGTACCCTGTTGTGGGTGTTGTTTGGGGAGTTTTGAGCGTAGCCCTGCTGTAAATTCCTAGTGAAATCTGTGTTGCCTGGTTATATCTAGTATTCAATTTGTATTGTCGAAACAAACACTGTTTCGGTGCTGGTTGTGTGTTCAGAGAGGGATGCAGCACAGGTGGAGCGTGGGTTCCACAGCTAAAAATACAGAGCCTAAAAATTACATATACATGCTCTGCATTAAAAAAAAAAAAATCCAATTTAACCTGTAATTCTCATATTGCTTTTCTGGTACAGCTGGGGTGTTCATGCGGGGCGACAGTGATTTTGAAATTTTCCATGTGTATAAGGTCCGGTTTTGCTCCCGTGTTCCATATCATAATGATTTGGCTTGATGCCTTGATTCGAATTGCTGAATTGTTATACCCTGAGTAGGCAGAGTATGATACATCTGCTCACAGGCCACATTTTTTTATCAACTGCATTTGCAGGTAACAGTGCAGTGCAGAAGGTGGTGTTTGCCCCCCCTTCCCTGCCTTGTCTATGCTGGCAGTGAGTATGCCCCAGTACACACAGTCCCTAGATGCAGTCTGGCAGGCCTAGTGAATCATCTTCCTGTCACAGGTGGAGGAAATACAACAGCGGGATTGGCAGTCCAAAGGTGGCGTCTGGCCCACTGTTGAGTGAGGTGTTTGGCTTGCTTCCTCTGGAAATGAGGATATGTCATATTTTTTTCATGCAGCAGAGAGAAAGTAGTCGTGGATGTTTTTCGTTTTTTTTTTTTTTTTTTTTTTTACCTTCCCAGAAACAGTATACTGGAGATACTGCAGATTTGAAAGAATATACACTAATTTCTGAACATATCTAGGATCAGTCTGCTTGTCTGCATGTGTGTTGGTGTGAGTCTTAGCCTGCTTGTTTGTTCTTATGTTTGCACTTGCATTTCTTTCAGTGTGGGTGTGCTCCTCTCTCGCACTTTGCGTGTGTTTGAGAGGCTGTTTCATCTGAGCTCTTGTAGGAAGGTGGTTGCGAGGGCCGCTGATCAAAGGCAGAATCCACAGGGCCAACAGGGGCCCAGCACGAGGAGCAGATGTTTCCCGTCTCTGTTAGTGCCTCAGTTAAAGCTATCCTTATTTAACCAGCTCTGGCTAATGGCCCTCGCTGGTGTTGGATACACCAGATCGCTTTTCTTCTCTTTTGTGTGCGGAACATGGGACAGAATGTGAAACGGCACGGATATCTTGTTCCTCTGTGACACCCTCATTGTGCTCCTTGCTGAATATCTGGCCAGAAAAATCCCTTTCATAGTAACTGGGTGTGAATGAAGCCCTTGCACTTGCCTATTGTCTACAGCATAGACTTGCATTCAGGCCAGTGGTTAAACAAGCCAAGAGAGCGGGCAGAAAAGGGTAGAGAAAAACTGGGTGTGAGGGTTGTAGGAAGAGTTGGGAAAGGTGAGAGAGATATCAAGAGAAGACATGGGTAGAAAAAGAGCAGTGTGTGAGGAAAATGACAAAGACATGTGGGTATTATAGCTTGCAGAAAATGAGGGAGGCAAAGCAAGTAAGTGCGGAAGAAGAAGCACTCTTAAGGAACAGCAATGGAAATGGTTTGCAGTATCTGAGAATAAAAATAAAAACAGAAATTACAAACAAGGGCCTGGAATACAAAGTGGACAAGCATGTTGATTTAACAGAGGAAGCCATTTCAGGTCCAGGTTCTTCATATGGCATTCAGGAGATTGATTGAGAGATTCGGCGGGGCCTAATTGTGCTGCACCATCTGCCCAAGTTACAGAATCTGCCAGGCATGTGACAGTTTCCAACAGGCTCACTGACGAGCAGATGTGTGCAGGAGCATGTTCGCTTGGGTGTGTGTGTGTGTGTGTTTATTTAAGCACGTCAGTCTCTCTTTACTTTGTGATCACCTCTTTTTTTAGGGAATTAAGATGAGAATTCCTGTCCTGAATTACAGAGAGCTGACATGTGAATGCACAGGCACGTTGTGGACATTCATTTTTAAAAAATGTTTACATAGTCAAATGTCCAAGTGTTTGACGCTTTCTCATGTTCTTTTGTATTTGTGGGCTCCATCTGTGATGTCGGAGTGGTCATTGTTGCTGACAGTATTGCTATTGATATAACAGTCTGACAAATGTCATAGCCACAGAGTTAATTTCCATAAATCAATCAACTGTTTTCCTTTCTCATTTCGACAATGAAACACATCCCCGGTGGAATTAAATAAAGGAAACAACAAAATGCTCTGCACAAAACATGCATACTCATTTATCCAGTAAATTCATTTGGTATTTAGTGAGATGGCTGGCAAGGAGATTTTTTTTTTTTTTTCCCTAACCAAAAGTGCAGTCATCACATGTATTAACAAAGCACCTACTGAAAACCCACAGGAGTTTCCTATATTAATTAAATCAATTATTCCGCTGAGATTTGTCATTTGTAATGTAAAAGGAGTATTTTGACAGTTTTGGAAATGTGCTTATTCGCTGTCATTCAGTGCTGATTTTCACCTACGATAAATATGAAGCTGCTGCCAGCAATACATTTCTTCTTTTGCTTTGCCATACCCCATACATACAAAACAGTTTCTCAATCAGTACAGCACAACTTTCTCTTATTCAGAAATGTAAAAACTCATTTATATTAATATACAAATGCTCAGCTTTGAGAGCCAGTGTGTAGGGTCTCTAGAATCAGGCACTATAGCTCATAAAACAGAGAAAAGGAAGCTTCTTCACTAATGAAGCTACAGCACACTGCTCTCTACTTACAGATACAAAAAAGTGATAGGATTCACCTGAAATTGGACACTGTTGTCTTACCAAAAGGAGGACAGCGGATTAGCAAATAAGGTAATTGCATTTGCATGTTAAATCACCAGCAGCTCTCCTGCTGCTGCTTTGCTTGAGCCAGGGGCTTGATCTCCTCACACTCTCTCTGACTGAAGAACCTTTTAGTCATCAAAGTATCTTAAATTACTAGTATTTTTACTATAATGCCTTTAGAATTAATTAATTAATCTGCAAATTGTTTTTGTGTCCTTTTGTGCATATAAAACACACACACACACACACACACACACACATTTCAGTGCTAATTTCATTTGAAAAATACAATTTCCAAGATGTTCATTTTTAAATCTAGCTGAACTCTATTGTCCCCAGTGTGAACATTTAACAGTCTTATTCACCGAGTTATCAGTATCTGCAGCGGGAAAAAAAAAAAAAAAAAAAAAAAAAAAAGGAAAGAAAGAATTTACATGGAAACCTTGTAAATGTCTAACAGCGATCCAAGCCACTAAACATGACAATAAAGTGATGGATTGTTAATTTACATACCAGGCTAGAGATTTCATAGGTGCCAGTCCTACAGATGATGTCAACAACAGATATGTAGAGAAAGTCAGGCTGTTGAACTGCAGAACAGTTTACATCTGAGAAACATCAAATATATAAAGAATTGGGGAATAAGAAGTTGTCTTTATTGTTGTCACATTAGTGTCTTTCATGCAGCCCTGTCTCCTTTCCTTGATTTAGCCACCGTCGACAAGGGACGTTGGCAAGTGTTTCATATTCTGCATACTCATATCCCTAAGTCCCTCTTGTAATTATTATTCAGTAGATGCACTGTTTGGCACAAGGACAAAAGTTTGCATAATTTATGCAAGGCAGTCATCAATTTTTGAAAAATGGCCCCGGCTTGTGCTTTTAACTAAATAGATCCACTTCAGCCTGGACATAAAACGACCGCAAGGAACAGAGAAAACTTTATTTATATCTTTACCTAAACTTTGAACCAGTGCAGACTTGAGAGAGTATATTAGGGTTGCTATGTCCAGTTCAAATAAAATTTATTTTACTTGTCCTCCTGAGCCTGCTGTGCTCTCCCATTGGGATAACACTGCTATATGAAAAATGTAAAAATAATACTTTGTGAGGCATCTTCTCTGCCTTCTGAAGAAGTCAGCTACTCAGATATAGTATTTGGACATGAGCTGCGTATGATAACATACAGCACACTTCCTGTGGATGTGTCCCTGATGGCTCTCACCTGAGGACTTGGAGTTATTTCCAGCATAGTGCTCACAGGAGGAGGTCCTCTGAGGAAAAAAGGAGAGAGACTTTGTTATTCCATATCCCAAGACAAAGTGCTCTATATTTACTTTAATAAAGAACAGGACGATGTAAATAAACTCCCTTTGTTGTGAACCTCTTCTCTTCTCTTGTCCATATAATCCCACTTTCCATCATTTCCGCCCTAATCCTGGTTGTAAATGTTTTCCCACTGCATTGTCCACTGGTTTGGATTTTAGTAATCTATGGGTTGGACATTTTAATCCATCTGTGTTGCCAGAACATGGAGGGGATGTTGGATGTACTTTTCCTGGCTCTTTTGTTTGGCGTCCTATAAAAACGGAAAATTGGCATTTGTCCCTTAATTCTTAAATAGGCTATGTTTAGTGGACAGGAGACCATTATCCAGAATTCTGGAGGTAAATGGCAATATTGAATAATAAGCTTTTTGGCTCCTCTTACAGTCTCTGGTGATTGAGTATAAAAAGGATCATAAAATGATATGTTTATCTTTTCTATTCTTGCATCTGCTACACAAAATTCCTAGGCACTTAGTAAAAGACAAAAATATGATTATGTTATTATATTTTCTTCATAACAACTTATTTTGAATCTATTAAAAAATGTTATATAAGATGAATTTGGCTTAACTACATCTTGAAAGGATCATAAATTCTCATGGTATTTAACAGATTTAATCAATCTTGTTGGCTGAATCCTTGTTGCAAATCTTCCAACAAATAATATTTTATTTGTTGAAAGTGTAGATTCATGATATACATATAGTGTTGTTGCTGCACTGTCATTTCAGCACAGACACATTAAGTGAGATATGTTCCCATGCAGACCGAGCTCATCAGATCATATTACTTTTCTCTCCATGCAGACTTAGCATTTCCATTTAAACCTGCTGTTTGCATCTGTGGAACCAATCAATAACCCAGCAGAGACTGTTATTTGCATGATAACTGCTGTGGAGATCACAAAAAAAGTAAAGCCTTAGAAGGAAGTTGCTCCACAAGAGACTCAAAAGGTTGTTTGACATCACTTTGCCCTTTGACCTTCAGAGAGATCTTTTTAGGGAGAATAAATAAAAGGAAAAGTCAGTGACTTTGACTGTGCTTAATAACCATTTGCACAGAAAAATCAAGGGCAGTGATGCAGGAATATTTTGAAAATGGCTTACTAGTAGTGCTCTTGCCCAGTCTCTCATTTCTATTCTGGAGGAAAACAGATCAATGTGCCTCACTTGGTTAGGGGACCCACAGGGTATATTACTTGTCCGTGACAAGAAGCTCTAAAGCCAGGATTTTTGCCAAGATTTCAGGATGCCAGACAAATACATCAGATTCAACTCACTTCATAAGCTGACCTCCAGAGCTGTGGAATCTGCATATGTATATATTCTAAGAAAGAATAATATTTGGTCGTGGCTGGACTTGTTTGATATCCCACTTACTCAGTGCCATCAATTGTGTTGTCAGATTTGAGCCCGACTGTTTATTACGGCTTTTAAGAACTTGTGTGGAGACAGTGATGGAGGATGCTGAATACTCAACCTTATTTCTTCTCGGGTTTCACTTTGAGATGAACAATAATAAGTGTCTTCAGTAACACATCCTCACACAGTGGACACAAAAACGGGTGAGCCAATATTTGTAACCTATGCTGAGGACCAACTTTAAGATACTGAAAGGAATAGAGACAGCTTGAGTTTATCCTTTTGTCCACCAGTTTACAGACAACACTGCTGAAAGTGGATATGAAGCCATATGGTGCTCTGAACCCTCAAACTACAGTTGTCTAAGTGCTAAGTGCTTCGTTTTTCACACTAGCATGAGGTCCGTTGTAGTTATAATTCATTTAAAGGAAGGGCAAGCTTCACACAGTAGACGGTACATCGTATATGCATATTTAAACAATTTAACGCCCACAGACTGTGATGCCTTGCCTCTGCTAATACACTACATTTGCTTTTTTCTTGTTCCTTAGCTGTTTGAGGATGTGACCCAGGATATGTCGCCTTGTTAGAAAGCAATAACGGATAAATTACTTTGCAAATGTATAATAAAGGAGCACTGTGAAAGACTGCAGGCGCTAAATAATTTCATTTTCAATCGTTCAAATATGGCACATGATTAAAATTTAAAAGCCAGGGTTTTTTTTTTTTTTTTTTTACTTTGACCTTAAGGGTGTTGCTGTGTTTATTTGGTAGTACATATCACATCTAAATCTGACTCATAGTTTAGACATTGTCTGTCGTTTGTACTGAGTTGAGGTATGCGCCCAACTCTTATTCCCTGTCATGCACAAGCTCCATATGAACACAGATGTGCATTCATGCTTCTCGCACTCAATTAAGTATGAAACACGAGCCAAGTTTCAGACCTCGGCTTAATAGCAGCGCTCTGGTGTTTAATGTGCAGGTCAGGCTGTCGATGGGGTGTGATGTGCATGTGCTCCATGTGAATAAAGACATACTCTGACTTTGGCATGTAACCCTTTGTGTGTTTTGATTGCAGCTGCACAGCACTGCTTTAGGAAAACTGAGCTGCTCAAGTCCCTCATGAAGAAAAGGAGAGGGGAAAATAAAGAAAAATTAGCCAGAGGTTATGGTTCTTTCTTGCTCAGCCAATCAGTGAGAGCATGAACACCTAATTGCAGTGATATTCAGCTTGTTTCAGATTCCATCCTGAATGAGGCAAAATCAGGCTGCAGTTGACTGATAGACTAGCCCCGCGTCCTTTAGTTACTGTTGCTAAGCCTGTTTAGCTTTCTGTTTTCATCATGTTAACTGTGTGGACTTTATGGCATTAATTCAGGTGTACGCAGGGTGCACAGGAAGTCACTGACATGATGCGGATCATTTACATAATACTTCACAGAAGAATAATCTTTTTCAGCATTGATTGCTGTGTCAAAATACCTGAAGTGCTAACCAGCAGCATTAAATCTGAACAAATTTTAATAAAGCCTGTCGTAAAATCATAATCACTTTAGTCCACTAAATTTGAATGAATGCTTACAATGCACATTTATGCATGGACTCTCTCCAGCTCTCCTTATTCCCACGCTCACACACACACCGCCGTCATTCATTTGAATTTTTAAGGGATCGTCAAAGAAACTGTCAGCATCACCCTGCACGCAGGAAATCACTCAAAGGTACTGAGTTATTGGTGCCATTTGCAGCAAGCATTAGTGCGTGGATACGGGCTTGGGTCGCTGAGGTGTGCTTCAATCTGAATGATGATTTGCAGAGTCAGACTGAACAGAGGACATTTCTCTTTGTCAATCCACTTAACATGTGCCCTTTCCAGTCTCGTGACAGGTCCCTGCGTTTGAAAGTTTGGAAAGTTGTGGAAATATCTTATGTGCTGTTGTCCTTACCTAAAGTAAATTAAAGCCACATGGAATTAAAGGGCAGTACTGAAATGTACTGTATGAAAGTAAGCTTAAGCTCAAGTAAGCTTAAGTATTACTCTGGTCTGTATTAGACTCTGCCAGGCAACTGTTCATCTTCTTGTGACGTTACTCCTGCTTTATTGTGTTATTTTTATTCAAAAGTAGTTTAATTATCTTCACCACCTCACTCTCAGTATCTAATGTGTGCAACTGTTGGTATCAGGAAATTGAATTAGCCTTTGTGAACCTTATTTTCCATTATGATTATTCAGAGAAATCTTTCTAATGCTTGCATCACTCAGCTGAAGCACAATGATTGTGTACTGTGGGAATATACACATACCGTGAATGTGTTTTGGCTGATGTCTGATTCAGTTCTGGCCAGTATGCAAGGTCAAAATAGATGCCGCCTATATGCAGACAAGGCTGCAGTGATTGGAGCAGAAATGATTGCAATTCACGCTCGTGGGCCTTTTCTTCACACAGTTTAGAAAACAGGAGCGTAGCAGTGCATGTTGCCATCATCAATCACCTCAGAGACTCAGTCACTGTGATGTGTCAAAAGGCTGAAAGGCATGATTCTCAATGATAGGGCTGGAAAAGATTCAGGCTCCTGAGTAGATGGCATCGGGATGTGCTGTGGTAGAAGGCGCCATTGAAGCTGAACCAGCAGGGAAACTCATGTTTCACATGTTTACATGCACATACGAAGCCAAGAGAAATCATGCACGGAGGCAAGAAATCTGAGAACATGTACTAAAATGATTTATCTAGATGCTGTGTTTGCATGTACATGGTCAGCAGTCAGATTTCTCTCATACCAACGGTCATATTTTTGAAGCAGATTTTTTTTTTGATCAGATGTTTATCAAACAGTAAATGGTGCATTTGTTAGGGACTATTTTCTGCTGTGGACTAATACACATCTGGTGATCTTGAGCATTTACACAGAGCAGTGTAAATGCAGTTGACTCAAAATAAACTACAAAGCTTATAGTCATCATGATGAAAGAAATGTGCAACAATGTGACAGTGGAACTCTAGAACACAGAGGAAAAAATGTGATTTATTTTGAAAAAGCGGTAGATACTACAGCTTAGCACTGAGAGTTTGGCATTGACAGTTAAATGACACTTGTTTGCAGTGACCTACACAAAATATGGTATCAGTGATATGCGAAAAGTCTCAAACAAGGCTATACCATTTAGATGTTTTAACTGATGTGAGTCAGGTCTGCCAGTCACAGGTATTTAACTCCTCCCATTGGCTGCATCACATTACTTGTTTTTTAATCTGAGTTTGGAAGTATCCATCAAATTTGATGAAGCCTCTCAAACACAAGATGGTAACAGATTTTAGAGGGAAGGCAGCCCCTGTACTGGGAGTTCTAAGTCATCTGTTAATCAGAGACAACTGCAGTTATGCCTGTTGTTCGGCAGTTTCCTCATTTTTCAATTTGTATGCCGAGCTTTGCCAAAAGTTGCCTAACTATATCCATTTTGAAATTCTTGACATGAGCATTGTGGTGTTGGCTGCTGTTGTAATATTTCCACTCCTCCCGATGGACATATTGGGTAATAAATATGAGATCCACCAGTAATGTCTCACACAGATGATGTTATTAGACTTGCCAGCCTGAGGCATCAGCTGTGTGTATTGGACGTCTGTCAGAGCAAAGCCCCCCCCTCCTCCCCGCACTCCAGACTCCCCCTTGTGCTGAAACCAACTGGTCCAGGAATTGCATGCCAGACTCGTGGAGAGTCCCAGAGACCCCTCTTTACTCTGTGTCCAAGTCAAAAGAAAGACTCTGACATTGAAATAGACTCCCCTGCACTCATGATATAGAAGTTTAAAAAAAAAAAAAACCCTTTGCCTTGGCCCACTTCATTGGGGAATCAGGGTGGGGTGGAGTAGGATAGAATTTCAGAGTTTGCTTTAAAGGTGGTCTCCCCCCACACTCATGATGGCCTGTTGTGCAGGTTGAATAACATTCCAGTGTCGGATTGATACAGAAATGAAATGAGGAGAATGAAAAGAGAAAGGATGGAGGGGTGGAAAGCCCCCTTCAGCTGGGCTTAGGGCACCCCACTGCACATATGGGATAGAGGTAGCTGACACAACTCCCCAGAAACGCAGTCAATATTGTTCTGTCTGAGAGGGTTTGTAGTTTTGGATCAAAGAGGGTAATCAGCAATGCAGGAAAAAAAAAAAAAAAACAATAAATGGGAATGTAGATGGGCACAACAGTATCAGACTTTTGTCCTCTGGATTTTTGAAAAGGTTCATGGTTGCCACTAAAAAGCTAAAATGTCAACCTCACGGTGGTGTTTACAGGAAAAGTCTGGAGATCTCCGAGATCTCTAGGATTAATCCTATGGGTACCATGGGTGTACCATGGGTGGTTCTTTGCAATCCACCATACAATTGTGGAGATATTTCAGTCTGGGTCCAATGGTTAGCTGAACAGTGGACCGATGTTACTATCCCTAGAGCCACGTTACCACTTCATAATAGAGAACTTTAGCCCTTTATCTTATTTATCTGCAGAGACACCATAACGATTGTTAATTGGGTTAAAAAAAACAAACCATCATGACATTGCCATGAAAAACTATCTGGATGACTTATGGGCTGATATTTTTTGGCCAAATTAGATACAGGTTGTTCCCAAAGACCTCCGACCATTGATTCGCTCAGTATTGACTGGTAAAAGGCCAATGCCATCAACCGAGAGTCTTCTGTTATCCCGTCGGCATAAACAGGAGGCAATCTCATTAAAAAGACTGCTCCAAGAGGGTCTGCAAAATTTCCACATATTTGGGGTGCGGTACTCTGGAAAGTCAAAAGCAATTACTGACTTCCTCACTTTCATCCACTCTGTGGAGAAGGCGGAATGGTGTTTGTGGCCATGGCGTAAGTGGACGAATAACATTACACCAGAGTGCAATTAGGACTTGGACCTGGGTCATAAGTTCTGATGATTCTACTCTATGTCAATTAAAGTGTGTTTTAGAGACATAGAAAGAGGATTGTAGAGAGCAGGGGGTTGGTGATGCAGGAGAGTTTGAGAAGAAAAAAAACCAGAATGTTTATGCACTTGCTCTGTCCTCCACATTGTCCCAAATGCCAACAAACACAATATTACATTTTCTATAGAGGATCTGGGTGCAAACCCTACTATTATGTTTTGCAGTCCAATCATACCGCAATTGTTTGGCCTTCCAGGTCCATCCAGCATTTTTTAATTCTTGGACTAAAGGCTGTTTCTGTAACAAACTGCCCAGTATATTGGCATGTAGCAGATGTGTGTGGATGTGTGTGTGTACATGTGTGTAAGCTCTAATCACAGCACCGTAAAAGCCTTGGTTTACAGTCTGTTCCTGTACTTTGACATTCGCTAACTATCCCCGACCGTTATGTGGCTGCCTCACCCCGGGAGACCTCCGCTTTTAGATTTAGAAAGGTTGCCTGCTGAGTCCAACCCAAACACATTCTACCGCTCAGCCAAGAGACACAGGGCAAGGTCACTGGATGGTGTGTGTATGTGTGTTTTCACGCCACTCCCCGAAGTGTGTCTGAGTGCATAAAAATACAGAGGCACACAGGTCACAGAGTGTTCTCTCTTCCCCCTGCAGGTACTCTTCATTCATGTTCTGATATGACAAATAAAACATCTAACTAACCCCCCCAACAATTGATAGCATCAACATGGTGTTTGTGTGATTCTCTCTTTGTGGTCCCCAATTCACTCCATTAAATCCCTTGTGTTTGCAGCTTTGCACTTCACACCAAGTCTTTAATGACTTAATTAGAATAAGTCAGCATATAGTGAAATTAAACCAGCACAGCGTAAATGGCTTTTTTTTTTTTAAACTAGCACAGCATGAAAGTCCATGCTGCTGTCTTATTACACTAGTACTGCATTTGTTGGAGTCACTGTTAATGCAGTGCTGCTGCAAATCTCAGGTTTCACTTTTTCTTTTTGTATTCATTAATATACAACAAATATAACATGCTTATTGCTGGAAAAAAAATAACTGTATATCAAGAAGAAGAAGATTAACTGAAATTCAAGAGACATTTAGACTGAGGTTGACATAACCTTTGGCACCTCAGCTATCTCATCAGGTTTTAGAATTCCTGGTAAGACTGGACACCCCGAGACCAGCCATGATTTGTCAGGCCTGAGAGCAATTGCCACAACAAGAGAGCAGAGTATTGCTCTTTTTTTCCCAGAGATATACCCCATGAGGATGTTTGCCCAGACCAATCAGACTTTCATCAAACTCCATTCAGTTCTAGTCTGAGTGAAGACTGAGGCACCCTACAGCCTGCTTGCTCTCTATACCTCTTCCATACTTTACTCGGCATGCACCTCTCCCCTAGTGCTTGGAAAAACAAAATGCCCAATTACAGATGATTATCTCTGAGCATTTTGTGATAAGTTGGACTTGGGAAACACGGGAAAAAGAAGTGTTGGCAACTAGGAGAGTTTCCCGGGGTGACCTGACACATAATGATTCGGAAATGGTTCATAGGATCTTGGCTGGGCAGGCAGCTGATGCCTCTGTACTCGAGGTTTTTTTTTTTTTTTTTTTCCCACAGCAGTCTGCGTGGGCTGACAGTCAAGTGCATGAAAACCAACAAGACAAACTGTTTCAAATGAAAACACCTTTATTTCTCTGAATACCTTGTACTATTATCCACATTCTTCCTCTACTTTTGAACTTTTAAATTTGGAGGTGTAAAGTTACTCCTCGAGCGCTCTACCAGGCATTCATCAGGTTTATTTGCGCTCGCTAATCGATCACTCCAGAGCCAGTTCACTGAGGTCTCGACAAGAGAGCCTCTCTCACATTTCAACCAGCATTGTCTAAAAGCTACTAGACAACAAAAAAGCAGCTTAGACAGCAATTCACCACGATGACCCTTGACCTCTGTGTGAACTCTGTTTGGATGATTATTTACCTTTGAGCGGCACCTGAGTAAGAATGTGTGATTCAACAAGGAAATGGACAATTGTTGACCACAGAGAACAAGTCTAGAGTGGTTGAAGTGTTCGCTCTGTTTCACTCTGTTCTGTTTTTTGTTTTTTTTTCAACATTTTTCTCCCTCTTTCAGGTCAAAGCAGCATAGAAAATAAGTAGGTATGAATGTAGTCCAACTTCCAGAGTTCCCGAACACAGATAAGACATTGTTAACGTTCTAGCCATGTTCAGTGTTGAGAAGTCACAATACAAGACTCATTCCCTCATGATACATTTGACATTACAGGATACTGTAATGTACCATGTCCCAAGGCAATATTTGCAAGTCATTTCTAAAAAAGCCAGGATTATTCATATATTGTATTTATTCACTTTCTTTTCAGGTGCTTTCCATTTCACAGACAACAAAGGTAAAAAGCCAGACAAAGAAAAGATTTCTAAAGAATGGATCTCGGTATTGGTGCCAGCGAATCAATAATGTCTCACAACGAAACGCACTACAATATCTTGCTGCATCGATTATTTGTTCGCACTTTAATTCTGATATTTGCACATTCAAGAACATTGCTAGGTCGAGGACATTTCACACAATAACAGGCAGAGCAGCTTTTAACAAAAGATGTTTTGACTGAAATGTCAACTGTTTAGCCTCAATAAAAGGAGCCTTGAAGTGCTGGCAATGTAGCAGTGAATCTCTTTTACCCACTGTGTTCCCAAATAGTACTGTCACCATGTTCCTCACAGGTCTAAGTGTCAACAGTTTAAAATGTTGTCATGTATGGCTAAAATGATCTCGCTGAGACTGACCTAGAGTGATACATCAATAAGGGAAAGCAGGATATGGTCAGAAATCGAAGAATGATGCTGTAGCGAATGGTTTAAATTGCCACAGCACTTCCCTGAGTCTCTGATTTCCCTTCCGGCTTTTCCTCAGTCAATGGCTTTGCTAATGTACACCACTTCTTTCCAGCCTTTCATTTCTATGTATGAATTGTACATCTAGTGGACATTGATGGACACATATGTGTGTATACACAAACCTGCCTTCTGTTCTAACCCCCCACCCCCCGTCTCTGCCACTAATTGAGCTGTGAGTGGAGTCCAGGTGGAAGCCATTTGAATTCCCTGTGGTCGTGACCACTGTGGTTGCTTGTGACACAGTCATACCTCTTATTTCCAGGCAATTTACAACGTATTCTTGCCATCAGTAACACTCATGCTACAATCATTATGCCACCTAGACACACCATAGCAATTTGTGGTTGAAAACACTAACATAGACATGCAAGACCAGACGGCAAGCACAATTAACATTGTAATCAAGTCTGTATTGAGTGCATGCAGCATGATACATAATGTACGTGTTGAAAATGTGCATCACGTTTGCCTAGCCAGGGACAGTATGCAATTCATGTTTTAAGATTTCATTATATTCTGTGCACTTGGCTCAACATCAGATAATGATATTGAAATGCATGCGCCATTGGGATCAGTGTTATTGACATTGGAATTTGCTGTACCCCTGATTCAGAGGCTGAGCTGAAATTGCTGTTGTTGTTTGTGTGTGTGTGTGCGTGTGTGTGTGTGTGTGTGTGTGTGTGTGTGTGTGTGTGTGTGTGTGTGTGTGTGTGTGTG
>JBBMJY010000016.1:6746476-6764871 GCA_037833715.1 Toxotes lorentzi | reverse complement strand
TATGAGATGAGATGTGGTTCAGATGAGTTGTTCAAGCTTTTGTTCAGTCATGGACTCTTGCTGCCCTTCTCTTAAACCCATTAATATCTGCTCTAAAAATCTGATTACACTAATCTAGGATTTTTGAATTGGGATTAAGAGCTAGATTATGAGATGGGAAACGTCATTGCACTGATGTAGGTAGAATATCTTCATACAAGGTTGAATGGATGTGGTGGAAGTCTGACAAAAGTGTGGAGATGTTTTTAAATTGTAGTGTTGGTATAACTTGAGATTTTGATGTCCGTCAGCTTCCCAAGTGCCTCGTCCTCAGGTTCCATGCTCACGTTTTGACCTTTTGTAACCAGGCTTTCTAGCACCCCACAATGGAATTAACTCTCCGTAATATTGAATGCAGTGTGATGGGTTACCTGAAAGCCGGGTCATTTCCTGTCCACCACTGTCCCTATCAAATAAATCCATAAAATTATAGCTCAAAAATGTCTCTAAATGCAGTATAGAATGCCTGATGTGCAAGGATAATGCTTGTGTAGAGGATGTGTATGTATTGTGTGCACCCTTCTGCCTGTATCATTTTGCAGAGATTATATGTCTGCAGCAGATCATAGCTGTTACTGGATAATAGAAGGGTTCGGACAGACTTAACCTTAATATGATGATATGGGTTTGATTGGGGATAATCTTAAGAATCTCATCAGAATGTAGATCATGAAATCGTTTGTCCTCCTCTAACAGTATTTTCTGTATCAATACCGAACGTATGGGGATGTGAAGTTGCAGATTTTCACACACCATTTTTTCAGTATCGACACATCCTCGAGTGTTAATTTCACGGCAGTCACAAGCTAGCACCATGCAAATCACATTTGATGTTTGTGGCTCATTTTATGTTAACTAGCAACAGCTTAGCGATGACTTCGTTTGGTGTCTGGAGTTCAGTGAGCTCTCATGAGCTTAGAGGAGGTCAGGGACAGCCCTGGCTCATCCATCTCTTCCTAGTGTATTTGCCATTTCGTTGACTGGAATTTTGGAGGGAACCCTGCGAGCACAGCAGTCATTTCTTAGGCTGTGCAAATACATTAACAGGTGTAAAAACTCAAACTGTGAAGTTATGGCACATGCCCACAGGAAAGGGAAAACACTGCTGCGTTTCTTCTGTCAATTATCATCAGGGCTTGCAAGATAACACGCAAGGTCTGGAGCACATATGCGCATGCAGTGACATACATGACTATATAATCCATACACACACGTAATAGTTGCATCTCACTGTTAATCTCTCACTCTTGGTCTCTCTGTGGGAGTGATTTGTTGGTAAGGAGGGGGAGTTAACACTTCAATGAGCAAACAACAGAATATCCAAAAATACATTTTGTAGTTCGCACGATCTTGGTGTTTGGTTGATCACGCCCAGTATGAGTTCAGCTGACTGGAGATTGATCAACTTGCACCATGTCACTTGATGACAACTTGAAACCACAGTGACATAAGGACTGTGCAGAAGGATGATAAAGCCACGGTGCATCCATCTGTGGTGTTTCTTACTGGAAAAGACGCACTCAGAAGAAGAGTGAATCACCAAGAAGAAATTTTCCAGGGATCTTAAAGCTTGTTCACTCAGAGTCCCCTGTTAAACTGACATGTATGTTTTTTTTTTTTTTTTTTTTATGACAGATTCTGGAAGGTGCCAGTGCAGCAGGATCCTTCTTCTTGTGGGAGGAGTGGCGCAGTGGAGGGAACCGTGCCATAAAGGAAGCACCCAATTCGGGCATTTGCCACTAAAAGACTGAGCACTGAACTCAACTGGGAACTTCAGCAGGGGGCGGTAAGAGGAGGAGGCCATGTGGACCGCACGCCTGCTAGTCCTCGCCAGCCTCTTCGCACCAGCCACTCTGGGTGAGTTTGATCCATCAGAGTAAGCGTGTTTGTGTCTGTGTTTGTGTCTTTGTGGATGTGCAGGTGTGGGCACAAAACATACCCCTTGCATTCAGTGGCTGGGATGGTTTGTATCAGAATCTCATCCTTCTGCTATTTAGGTGCCAGATTCTTTCAGCCAACAGCGATTAAAGCCTCTGAGTTTATGTCTGTCTTGTTTTCACCGTCCCATCTAGCTCCACTTGCTAATTAGCACTTTTTTTTTACTCCCTAAACTCCCTGAAACTTTCTACACTTTTCTTCTTAGCTTTCTCTGTCTGTTTCTTTCTCTGATTTTTCCCTCTATTTATAGATCTGTCCTTCTTTCTCTTGGCTCCGTTTCTTGATCTCCAGGCAATAGGAAATGAACTGAAATAACTTTCAAGGAATCATTAACACTTGGCTTTGTGGTGTAAGTTTAGTGATAATTGCAGGAGGAGAAAAAAAGACTTATTTTATCATTTCACGCGTTATGATCTTAAGATTCTTTTGCAAGGTCTTTCTTTTCCCATGTCTCGGTAAATGGAAACGGCTGTAGTTTTGTGGCATTTCCCTTTAGCCTTTTGTGAGTTTTTTCAGAGGCAAACTAAATAGCCTATAGTTTCCTTTCATTTTAGGTTAAAAGAAGTCAGTGGTGGTGGTTGGATGGTTTGTTGAAGTGTGTGTGTTTGTGTGTGGATGGGGCGTTGGTCACAATCAGTTAGGGTTTACATGTAAGGAGTGTTGGGAGTGGGGCAATGGCCCATAAAATGTTAGCTTGGTATGGCTAAAACCATTAATGGGAGATTCACAGCTAATTGAATTGTTTTTGTGCTGTGGTATCTGCAGAAGGCAGTGGCAGCTTGGTTCACCATCCGGTGCTAATGAAAGCACACCTCTCTGGCATCGTTAGATTTGTGTTAATGCTCAATAAAAAAAGCTATATGTCATATCTCCATTCATTCCCTCTTAAGATTTCTGTCTGAACTATCTCACAATTTATTCAGAGAAAAACTAACACACAACTGCGTATCCTATTATTTTCTGTATCACTCGATATCAATTTCAAGGCACATGTGATCACACAAGCCCATGTGCTGTTAGGAGTGACGCACAGGTCAACCATATCCCTGCACAACATAGCCTGTGTTTGGTCAGTGCGATTGGTCCTTATTGTTTTAACCTCTTGACCTTGTACTTGATTAGCATTCACTCCAAAGTGCTGTCTACAACAGATGTGTCAATCACACAGCGTGTAATCATCTCTCGACCTACCCATGTGAATCTTCTATCTGTCTGCTGCATTTTAAGCCCTGACTTTCAGACATTAGTATTGTTTTAAAAAGTGCACACAGTCTTCAAACTAGAAATCTATTGCCCACAAACACCATCAGAACAAAAAGCATGGATGGATGTGAAGCAGTTTAAAAGAGATGGACGTTTGAAAAATGTGGCTGAAACGTGCCCGGTGCAGACACCCTGTGACAGTCAGTTTATTTAAAGCAAGCAAGCTGTGTTTTTACCTGTTTTAACCTATTTACCATCAATGTAATATAATTCACATTAGTTCTGTATTATCTCACTTTTTCCAGATGTGCCATAGTTTTCTGGATTGGTTGCAATTTCCAACCTTCCAGGCTGCCATTGATTTTGGTTTATGTCAGTATGGTATGAAGAGTTTGGGAAAAAAAAAAACACTCATCAATCTTAAAAGCTGTTTGAAGCATTTGGAAAATGGTCATCAGCAGTGCATGCATGGTTTGTCATAAATGGGCTGAAACATGCAAAAGCACCTGCAGTCTTTTAAATCAGTCATTCTGTTTTTTGCTCCTACCCCAATAATCAATCACTCATTGATCCCAAAGGTATAGTGACATCAAACTGACAAACCATCTAGTTTCTATGGTTTTTCATGCTGTAACTAATGCCCTAAAGGAATCATGTTTAAACAATGTGGGCCTGTTTGAACACCAGATTAAGTGGTTGACATGGTAAGTAAATAATTTGGCAGTTTTATTATGAAAAAGCAATCATTTCATTTAACACTCAGGCCTGATGCTGTAAGCAGACACGGCCAGATGTTGCCAGTGAATTGTCCTCCAGCTGGAGAAGCTTTACTGGGAATATTCACCACAGTGTCATTGTGCGTGTCTCTCCCCGAGAGTGCTGGAAATGTGTACTCCAGGGGATGCTGGCCTACTTTGAGATCTGTAGTCCCTTTTGTCTATATGCAGGCCCAGGCATGCATACACATGGGCGTGGAGTCAAATACACGGACTAGCACTGTTTCTGTTGATGCACATGCCAATTTTCACACGTAATAATCACAACATATGTGCAAGAAAATGCACACAAACGCACATACCGTGGTAGCTTAGAGGCTGCTCATCATCCAGCCCTTTCTCGTCTTCATTTGTACCACCTACCCAACTGTCTGACACTTTACACTCGTGCGAAGAAGATGAGGAATATTTCTGGACAAGCATCAAAGCAGTGAGATTAAAAAAAAAAGAAAAAAAGTTAATGATAGCATGCAGCCTATGGAGCGATGGGGATGTGTGGCTGTGTGTGGGTGAAGTTATCTGTCTTTTGTTTGTGTGTGTGCTTGTTTATGGGCTGGCATGTGATTGCTGTGTGTGTGTGTGGAAGTATGTCTGTATGTGTAAGTGCAGCTACAAAGTCTTGCGAGATTAATAAAAAGTTCCATCACAGATGCTGTCACTGGGTCGAAAAATAAGTAAAACGCATCCTTGTCATTGTTTTGGTAACGGTGAAGAACAATGGAAAAGCAATGCCCTGAACACTGTGTCCATGGCTGAGCAGCACATTAATCATGCGTTTCTGTGCATGTAAAATGCTCTAGGAAGGATTTTATATTCATTCCACTTAATACCACCCCATGGAATCAGAGACATTGCTGCTATAATGGATGACGGCTTGTGGACCAATCCAAGAGACGAAAGCGTGAAGTCTGTCGCATATTTTTCATGGTCAGATACTAGTGCATACATCAAGCCTGGAAGCAGATATTGTCCTGCCAAGGGGGGTAGGTACGTAGTGAGTGATGGATGAGACGGCCAGGCAGATGTGTGCCAGATGCATCTGTTCAGCATATGTGTGTGTTTGTAGGTTTTTGGAGCTTTCAGAACAATTTCAGGTAAATGGCAGTTCTTCAAAAGAGGCTAAGAAGGACAGAGTTAAAAAAAAAAAATTGAACAAAAACCATTCATTTTGTATTGTATTTCCCTTTCTCTGGCTCATTTACCTCTGTACTCTCTTGCACAGCTTACACAAAGTTGAATCCAAGCCAGCATGCATCTTACAAACATCCTCTGTTGCTCGTGTTGAGATATCAGCACCAATATGCTAAGGTTAACTGTATCAAACCAAACAAGAGCATTAAACTCTAACGTCAGTCTCATTGTTCCCGTAGCTGATCCACTTAATTAATCTCCTTGTGCCAGGGCACCGAATCCATCAGCAAAGGCATCCCTGGATTTGCCTAATTTGCTTAATTAATTAAACAAATGATTTATTTGAGCTCATATTTCAAAGCAGGAGAAAGGTCTTTGTAGAGTCTACTGAGGCATGTACTGTTTTGTTGTGACTGTGAGATGCCTCTTGAAGCATTGAAAATAAGTGGGCTTTGGAGTGGGTGCGTGTCAGTCATTCATTTGCAGCAGCATAATGTACAGACAGATACAGTACTTCAGTGAAGAGTGAGTTCTATATGCATTTAAATGTGACGTGAAATTGAGCAGATTTATTTAGGTGAAGTAAAGGCATGATTACAGGTGCATTGTTTCACTCTGGTGAAAGTAAACAGAAAAACAGTTTAATGACTGTAGTCTTCTCAACAAGAAGAAAACAGCCCTTTAAAAGTGCTGACGTATAACATGATACAAGTGGGTGGTGGAAGGCTTAAAGTTATAGAAGTTGGCCAAAAAAATTAGGAAACTTTGTCCAGTGCTCTAAATTGTGCACCCACCTCAGCTACCAGCTAATTCCCCACCAATAACTAATAGTGAGATGCAGCTGAGCAAGGCATTTAGTCCCAAATTGGTTGAATAATGGTACCACAGCAGTATGTTAACAGGCTTACATTTGCAAAGTGTGGGACAAATTGAAAATTTGACCTGATGATGCCACCGGAGACAAAGACAGCAGATAAGTCTTTAGTATTCATCCTCCGGGGACCATGGATGTCCTTACGGTATTTTTTTCAGGTATCCGTGTCAGTCTGGACCAAAGTGGTGGACCAGCTGACATGTCTATGTCTCACAAAGCTTGCATGGCTTAAAACCCTTATTTCCAGTCTCATAGTATGCTTCATTCACTCTGGATGAGGCGATGACAGTGGGTTTGAAAATGTGTTCAACATCCTTCAAACTGGAGCTTGAACTGTGGAACGTGTTGCACATACTGGTGCAATAAATGTCAAAGCAAGGCCACAAAAGCACTAAACAGGCACAGGCAGGAAATCATCAGCTCATGCCCTTTGACATTAGTACGTCCCTGGTACGTGGTCACTGCACTTGATCTGTGTTGGCATGAAAATATAGCACCATATGTGATGATAAACTTTAGTCAGTTTAGTCTGCAGTGTGGGGATGATAAGGCGACAGAGATACATTTTTAAAAAGTGAATGAAGAGTTCTGACTTGCAGTCCTCAGATATGAATCAAATGATAGAGCAGTTTATTGCCGGCATAAGGTACAGTTCAAGTAATTTTGTTACTTGACTTTCACATAAAAGTTTGATCACTTTGAAAGTGGTTTTGATGATATTCTTAAAAATGCCTCTGGTTTAATGCTTTAACAGATTTTTTTTATTTGCCTCTCTTTTTCCTGGGAATGGATTATGCTTTTCCCATAAGCCACACTAGGCTTCCTGAAAATAGATAATAGTGTTGCAGTTATGGAAAAAAAATTACTTCATCTTTATACCCTACCCTAAGGCTGGCCTCCACAGCTGTCATTTGGATGCCAGCTTATTCCATAGCTCCTTTCTGAATGCTAATTTTCTTGTGTTTTGTGTAGCAGTTATGGCAGTTAGGTCTCACTTCATCGGGACGTGTGGCCTTATTTGAATAGAATGGTTAGATTTGTATTTACAGTAAATAAACTGGGTTTAAAATGCAGTTTTCTTTATATTCAGTTCCACTTCCATGTTATCCCCAGAAACATTTTGTTTGGCATTTGGCTCGGAGCTCAGAAATCCCCTTCTTTTTTTATGTTCTTCTATAATGAGTGAAAAATCAATACCTGCTTGATATGGGGAATAAAAAAATGGCCTTTGCTGCCCATGGCATCCGTAGTGACTGCCTGACATTGCCAAATTGCTGTCAGAACTTGCAACCCAAGAGGAATGAATGACAGCAACATTACGAATGGCAGGGTGGGGTTAAATACCTCTGCATGTTTTATAGGTGTCCGTACTGGGACCTGTGTATATCTTCCAAATAAATGAATTAGACTCCCCGTCTACTCAGCCCAGTTGCACAGGCATAATTTGGTAAGCCCTGAGTGATGCCGTTTAAAGTGGACTTGCAGCTGGCTGAATGGTGTTTAATGAGGACAGATATTGACAGCAAGGTCAAGTGGCAGTGGATGTTAGTGTACATTAGGATGCATAATGTGCGTGTGCGCGTAGGGCATGTATGTGTTTGTGGTGTCTGGAGGCTGGAGAGAGAGAGTTGCTAAATAACCCTGTGGACCAGCTCATAGGGCAAAAATGGTGGGCGTGCAATACCACAGGGTTTTCGACATTGCATAACAGCGGGGGTCAGGCAGTAATTTTGGGGTGTGGGTGGAATGTGAGGAGCAGGAAGGGCAAACAGAAACCACACAGAGAGACACAATGCAGCGACCTATGCTTCAGTCAATTTGTGAAATTAATTACTTTTTTCCTTCCCGAGCCACATTGTGAAATCTACACGAGCAACATATGCTTTTTTTTTTATCCCTCGCCTGTAAAATAAATCCAACGCTTCCACATACGTCTAGCCGTTTGAATTTTGATGGCGCCGTAAGACTGGGCAGATGATTACATGTTACAGTGTTAGACGCTACAGTGCTGCATATGCAAATCTATCGGCTTTATAATCATAGATGAGGGTACGGTGAGGCTGTCATCCACATAATGGATTATTACTGCAGCAGCACATGACTACAGGACCTGCCTCGAGGCCATGCTAAATGCATTTTGCTAATTATTCAGATGAGATTCTCTGCTTTTAAACAATATGTTGCTAATAACATGCATTGATATTAAGATTATACATGCGTGTGTGTTGTTGTTAGGGCGAGGTTGAGGGAATTTCTATCCATTAGATGTGTGTTTATTTTCCTCTCAGATAATTTGATATCTATCTACATCTACATATGCTCACACATTAATAACATACCGAAATTCTTATGTAACATTTTGTACGGTTTGACTCAGCAAAGATTAGGATTTTATATTTTTAGTTTTTTTGTTATATAGATTTGACTAAAATCTAATCTTTTTAAAAATTTTATTTTAAATACTGAATCAGAATCTAGCTAGCCCTACCTATGTCTGTGTTAAATTAGACGAACTATTGATCAGGTTGTAGTGTTTTTGGCATTGTTTGGTGACACTGAGACACGCAGATCATATATCAACGGAAGCTCTCTTAGAGCCTGTGAATGCCTTTAGCTTATGTAACATGTTGTTTAATGGCCACACAACAGCAAACAGTGAAGTGCTGTTCCAGTTGCCCCAGCTCGGATACACTGGCACTTTCGGTTGATTAAAAAAAAAAGTGAGCATAATGGTACCCTGTCACCAGAACAAGAAAGTAGTCTTGCAAACCAAGACCATATTGTTTTCAATTTTTTATTTAACAGTATGAGAGCATCTAAGCAACTGGCTCTCTGCTTTCACTTGTGTGTTGTCAGGGAATCTTGATTGTAGTCCTGCATTGTTTGGTGCTTGTGGTGGTGTTGTTGTTGTTGCTGAGTGTTGTGGGAGTAACTGGAATCATTAGAGCTCTGCAGAGGAAAATACAGGTGCCTTCCCCAGTAAGACTTTGAGCACAGGGTGAAGTGATACCACCTTTATTTGTCCCACAAAGGGAATAATTGTAAAACAGGAGTAAAGGGTTAATTTGTTTTTTTTTTTGTTTTGTTTTTTATCCTTCTTTCTTTTTCTTATGCAGCACTTGAGCTGTCAGAGTGAATTTTAATGTATTCATGCACAAACAAAGACTACTAAAGATCAGACACCGTTTCCCTCAAACTAAAGTTCACCACAGATACAGCACGCCAATTATGGGCAATATGGTGTTTTGTCCATGCTCTCTGTCCTCTCAGCTCTGTCATTGAATAAACCAAGCATGCACAGTAACTGGTGATTTCGCCTCAGCGAATCGATATGAAGTATTGTAAAGTCTGCATTTGGAACAAAGGGGTGGGGGGAGATGGGGGGGGGGTCAAATGATACTGTGGCACAGATTAGCCCATGAGACCTTGAGGATAAGAGAAAGAGGGAGCAAGCCATAGAGAGGTGGCGGTGTAGAGGAGGTGGGGTGATACTGGAGATGGCCTTCAGTATGGCCCGGTGGCCTTGTAGGGGAATTCAATACAGCCATTGACAAAAGAAGGCTTCCATTGTGGAGGAACCAGTCTCCTTTGGGAAGCTGTTCCATTTCCTTATTAATTGTGCTCTCATTAAAATAAAAGGAAGGAGAGAGGGGAATGGATAGCGCAAGAGTAATGGTAGCTCTTCAGCGTGGCCTCCTCGTTTGGAAGGATGCCAGGGTCGAGTAGTTTACAGTTCCAGAGCTTTACACGGGTTGGAAAATACACTGTAGTCTATGTATTTTATGTACTGCACGTACAGTACACACACATGCACACACACACACACACACACACACACTCCCTCCCTTCCTTTATCTTCAGCCTCTCAAGCCCTCCCACACACAAGAACACAAATCTTCCTTACTGGCCCCCCACCACATCCTCTGCAGATGTACAGTATCCAGGCTCTGGGGGTCACAGCTTGGCCACCACAGCTGTCAGCCCTGGGAGGAGTCGCCGGTTTAGGCCATGGATCACTGATATCCTGACCAAATATACTCCCTAAAGAAGCCCGTGACTCTTTGCTTAAAGGATAATTCTGGTTTATTACAATTTGGGTCATGTTTTTTTGGTTATATCGGTTATGATAATATTGTATCTGCCTAAGTAGCTGCTGAGATCTGGGAACACGGTCATGGCAAAAGCCTATGAGCAGTCAGAGGATCAGATAGGTCTGAGCGTTTGTGAATTTTTCCACAATATTTTAAACAGTTAACAGACCGAGTGATTAATCAAGTAACTGAGAAAATGGTCAGCAGTTTAATTCATAGTGACATATCTTCAGTCGCGCCTTCAGTCCTCTGCCTTCTCTGTTTAGCATATTAAATATTTGGTTCTGTGAAGGTAATTTCTAAGCTTTGTCTCATTCCAGCTATCCTCCTCCAGTTGTTCTTCATATTTTCTCTGAGTATACTATATAACTCTGCAAGGTCCTTAAAATAAAATTTAAATAGTGATGAGTACATAGCAATGAGACTTATTACGACCCATAGTTAATGTTTTATTGTTAGGCGACCTCCAGCAGCTGTAGTAATTATGACGGGAGCAAAACGAGAAGTCTGGTGATGTAGTGTCAAGTCCGTGTAGGGAGGAGGTCAGGGTGGATGGGTTGACAAAACACAGGAGACCGCTGTTCCATAACCTTAACCATGTGTCTGTTATTGTAGCCATGATGACAAAGGTGCTGTGTGCCTGCCACCGGTACACTCCCATGGGTCATAGGAGATGAGAGGGATAAACAGCCTGCAGTATATGGTTGTTTAGATTGGAGGACTTGTTGACGAGTTGCTAAAGCAAAACACAGAAGCCAGTACATTAGAAATATAAATACATTTGAATGTTCAATATGGTGTTTTTCATCCATAATTCATCATCATTTCTTCCTTATGGCCATTTTTGTTTTTTTACTTTATTCTCTTCTGTCTTTGTTTTCTGTCCCATATGGATCTACAGCTTGTTACAAGCTTTGTTTATGCTCTCAAGCGGTGAGATGTATGTATGTATGTATGTATTGCTTATGTTCAGCCCTTCAGCTTATGTTCACTGTCTGGTCATCTATTGGATTCTTATCCCCCTCTATTCTCAACTGAGATGGAGAAGTCCAGAGTGAAGATGTTTTTTTTTTGGGAGGCGGGGGTAGAGGGCTGGAGTCATAACTTTCACAGACATCTCCCTATGCCTGAGACCCTACAAAAGACCAACTGTGTCAAATGAGAAAAATTGCAGGTGCACATTCCCCAGTGGTGCACCCCCTCTTGACTCCCACTCTCTGCACACATTAACACTTGCAAGCACACACACACACACACCATGCCTCCATGATCACTGCCCCTCATTTGGTGGCGGGAGGAGGCGGGGAGGCGGGTTTGTGAAGGAGATCCTTTTTCACTGTGATAATACACTCCTTTCTCTTCTACGCGATGGACTGAGGAAAGGGTTGAAACCGGAGAGGCAGAGTGAGCGATGTCATTCCACAGCAGGCAGCAGCATCAAACAACATGGCATGCCATTTTTATAGTCCCACTGTAGATGTTTCTCAGCTGCATGTCCGCCCTGTGCATACAATGGTGGGTATTTTGTGTTGGGGTCATGGTGAAGGTCATCGGGATCACCATTTAACTGGGAGGTCTGGATTTAACCCCTAACGCCCCTTTTTTGTGTGTGTGTGTCTGTGAGATAAATGAGTTAAATGGGAATGAATGCATTATACACATGTTGCAGCAAACAGTGCAACTGTGCAACATCAGATCTGTAAGTTGCTGACCTTCATTGCAACAATACACTTCCTGTTTACATCCCTGCAATAGTGGTTCTACCTAACGAGCCTTTAAAATGAAGCAATGCAACCCCTTGTGACACACTGCCAATGAGTTATGAGTAGTTTAGAGCAGCTCAGTTGATGACCAGATGACTGTGGTAGTGGCATTTAAAATTGCTTGATATGTTTTAGGAGAACCTGCAGTGATTTGCAGCAGTTGAGACCTAATCAGATATATAGATGTATGGAATCACTGAAGCTTCTCTGTTCCCCAGTAACAAGTTTGTCAAATGAATTAGTTGTTTTTTGGGGTGCAAGCTTCTCTCAGTCCTACACAGTCATCACAGCCCTACACCTGCTTGTGTGAAACCATGTGTGGCATGTTTTGCCGTGAATTTCTCATTCCTTCCTATTTCATGCTACTTAGGTTTGTTGTCGGGTTCCAATATGCCACGTTAAGAGTTTCGGCCAGATGATTTGATGTGTGCGCACCATGTACATGTTGCTTCATACATATACAACCTGTCATTTTGGATATGGAAGAAAAGCCGATCAAAGGACATCATCGTAACTGTGTGTCTCAGATGTAGCGTAGCCTCCCAAGCTAATTTCAGCAGTACTGCACTGATTGCATACATGTGGAATGAGATTACTTTTCACTCTGTGGGTGGTTGAGGAATCACTTCTTTTTTAACACTTTTTTTTCACAGGTTTTTGTCTCTAACCATATTTGTTTTACCTTTTCTTTTTACCCTCTTGCCTCTCCTTACAACCTTTTTCTTCACACAGATTTCCCTCTTTCCTGTTTCTTTTGCTTCAACTTGTTGACTGTCACAATCTCAGTGCCAACTATTTAGTAGTGCAGTATGGGACCAACAAAAGGGCCTATGATGTGGCTTGTACTATCTCAGAGGACAAACTGGGGCACTGGGAGAGGATTGACATGAGATTGAATCATTGCTACACCCTGCTTGCAATGCCGTAGCTCAGGGAGGAGGACGTGAAACAGAGCAAGCAGGGGGTCTGATTTAAAAATTGTCATCCTCCAACAGTGTCTCGTTTTGTATGTGTAGGTGTATTCACCAGATGGCAACATACCCTAGGGAGAAACACCCCCATCCGATGCACAGTGTACTAAAATGGGCACATGAACACACAAACACACAAGCAAGAGGGAGGAAACCACAGGGGAGGTGACAAAAGAAGCTTGTTGCCGTTAAGTACAAATACAGACGGCCTTTAATCTGTTGATGTCACCCGGCACATCAGATTGCACCACCCTTTGGGTTCTTACAGTATATAGGGCAGACCCCCCCTAACTGCTTCCCCACTTCAACCTGCTATTATCTGTAGTCATTCAAATACCTTTGAATTACATCTCTGAGGGATTTAATGTGCACGTGTATAGTGTATAGATACCAGTTTTATCATCTACTGCATGTGTGAAAACATCATGTGTAGATGTTATTGCAACAACAAGAGTTGCAATAACATCTACTTTAGAGTCTAGTGCTACATATGCACTGTATATGTGAGTAAAAATGATTATTTTGGCCAGTGCTTGATATTATGAATGTGTCTGTGTGTGTCTGTGGAACAAATAATTCGAGAAATATGAACTGGTTTCTGACCTGAAAACATAACAGATGAATATGCATGAAATCATCTTTTAATTTTGTCATTTAAATAAGTTTTTTTGTTCTTCATTATGTAAGTAAATATTACAGCACAGAGCTTTAATTGGCATTAATTCATGCTTTTTGCCCCTCAGATATTACACTGCAGTAAAAATGACAGTCGCAGGAGTATGAGAAAGAGAATTGGCTGAGGCTTATTTCCGAACACGCTCTACCGCGGAAAACAAATCATTACAACGTAATTCACAGTTTGGTCCCTGTGCACAAGATACTTTTGATCAAATGGAATGCAAACAGCTTCATACAAGAACAATGTGAGAGTTAGAGCTTTATTTTCCTGGTTTTCACTTCAAATGGCAAGAAACTGAAAAAAGGCTCATCCTCACATTCCACAACCCCAAATTCCAGACAAGGGCAAAGTTTTTATAAGCACAAAAGAAAGTCTCATCACTAACCAATGTGCTGCTTTCTGTAAACCGTGTTACTATCTTTCCTCCTGTTTCTGCTTGTTTTAAATTCAAAAATCACCATGATCAATTTGTTAAAGCAGAAGGTTTGGATGTGACAGCTGGACTCGTGCTAACCTGGTGGCCAGTATGTTGGAACAGGTCTATTTGCTGTAACTGTTGCACAGTGAAGATTTTACACAAACTTTGCAGAGAAGTAAAGAATGAGTGGTCAAAATGTAAAGCTAATTGGAAAATTGTTCCACTTTATACATAGCAAGAAAGATTGTCCTTTAATTTTGCATTTCTAAAGATTATCTCTCAGTGGGAGATTGGTATAAGGAGAAATTAAAGAATAGTACGCTTGGAAAAAAAAATTACCTGTGCCCTACATAACAATGTCAGGTGTACAAAAGTAACAGAAATCTGCTATCACCAAAATAGCTACCTCAGGATGTTGTAGAAAACATGCATGCTTTTTCACACTGATTTCCTGGTTACTTGTACACTAGTTTTTCTTGTCTGAACACGGAACAACCTCTGTTTCCTGAGAGATTCAGATTAGTGAGGCTGCACTGCAGTTTGTCTCCGTTCACAGTGCTAAACTTAGCCTGGCTCTTGCCTCCAGTGTGCTGTTAGGCAATTCCATCTGATGATGTGTGTTAAAAGAAGAGTGAGGAAAGGACCTCTTTCCCCTCGCACAAGACGAAAATCAGCCTGTTGTTTCTTTTCTTTGACCTCAATTACTATCAGGGCATGTGTTACTATCGGGGCATATTGAGTCATGCCTGCTCCCGGAGCTGTGTGTGTGTGTGTCGGTGTGTATCTCCGGTGTGTTTGTGTGACAGGGATTGTGTTCATTTTAGCCTAGGAGGCACCGTACAGTAGGTGGGGGCCAAGGAGCATTAGTCTTGGCTGAGATGTTCCCTTGAGTGATGCTGGCACATGTGGGTGGGTTACAGCAAGGAGGCAACGTGAGCGGTAGGAGGGAGAAGGCAATAAAAGGAGAGGAAGTAGAAAAACGATGTCAGACATGACGGGAGCTGAACAAAGCCCAGCTCACTGTCAGGAGCTGCTGCCACGGCACCTCCGGCCTGGACCGTCTGACAAAACGCCACTTTGCTGATAGGAAGCAGGACACCCATCTCTGCGCTGTTTACACTTAGCAAAGGAAAACTGGGAAATGAGTTAGCACCAAAAGACAGACAGCCTGTACTTTTCAAACAATACAAAAGTTCAAATTCAATCCGATGAATTTTAAAACCATGTAGCTAATCTGGACCAAAATACAAACTGCTTCATCAACACTGAGGGGAATCGCAGATTTCTCCTAAGCTGGAGTGGATTTGACCTAAGAAACTAATTTTGTAATTTGCACACCGAAGTGGTTTTTAACACAAGACCTTGATGGGAGACTGATTCCCATTCCCACTTCCAGTTTTTTTTTTCCCCTTGCCACAGCTATGCACTTAATGAATTGAAGTAGTGATTAATTAAATGGAAGTGCTTGCTGGATGGAAAGACACTTCACCTCTGTGTTCTGAGTATGTGAATCAAGCCTTTATGGAGTGATGGCAAGGTACTTGTAATTGTTACTTGTGTGCACGCAAACATGAGGTTACTGTCTACTGGAAGTATATCACAGAGGGAAGCTGCTGTGCTCTGCAGATTTCCCTCCATCTAGCGACCAATTTATTAACTTTCACAGTTATTAACATTCTCTGTGTCAATACATCGTTACAGAAGGGGAAATAAAAAAAAAAAGCATTATACCACTACTCTGCGATGACTACTGTCTTGTCAGTTTCGTCTGGTTGAAGTTCCATGCGGCTTCTCAAAAGAAAAAACACTAGATCAAATATTCTCCATGTGAGGAGGGCGACTGAATAAGGTGCAGCAGTTTATTACAATTGCACAGTTTGTGGTCCTCCCTCCGAGCTCATTTGTTAACACTGACTGAAGTGCTAATTTCCCTCCAGGCATCACGGGCAGTTTGACTGACAGTTTTAAACTCGCATTCGCATGTTGCTGCCCTGCAAAAAAAAACCCAAAAAACCCACCATCAGTCTTTCCCCTCTGCTGGAATTTGCAAATGCACGGTGTCTTGCCAATTAATGTGTTCAAATGTGTGTCAGTGAATGCAAGTAGAAGCAAAGCAAATGGCTCGTTCATTGGGCGTGTTGAATGGATATCTGGGTCCTGTCACAGTGAGTAATGCTAATTGTGCTTAGCAGCATCATTGGTCAAAGTGTCATAAGCCATCAAGTCGATTTGAGAAGTTTGTCACGATCGTTCCCGTGGTCGGCTCATGAATTCATCATTACAGAGGTGTTGTCTGTCATCCACCTGCAAGTTTAAAAAAAAATGGTTTATTTAGGCTCATTTTTAAAGCTGGGAAACTTTTTCAAAAGTTGGCCGACCACCTTGGCAATGTAAGGAAGAGTGATTGCACCAATTCCAAGTCTCAAATTCTTCTCATGCAGCACAAACATTGTTTTATTGATGCTGTTCTCTTAAACACTCGATCTGCAGAGTTCTTTGACAGTTCAGTTCCTGGATAATTTTGCACTCCGTGTAAACGCCTTTGAGATTTCGCTTGCCTTAGGCCATATGTAAACGTAATTTACTTGGGCGAACAATTTGCCTGAACTGTTTCTCACTTCAAGATAAATAATCCCTCATGAATTATTGAAGACGCTATACTTTTTTTTCCAAGTCGCAATTCAGAAGATATCTCCCCCTCGTTGCAAAGTGACTTATTTTATTTTTTCCTCCCCAGAAAATGTCATTTGTTGCAAACTAGGAAGTGGGTGTGACAGGCTCCCATTGGTCTAATCAAATAACGGTATCCAGATTCATGTGCTAATTAATCACTAGCTCTGGGGGCCGTACCCATCCAGCGAATCTCAGTAGAAAAAGAGACATTTAATCTGTTGAATCAGCTCCCTTGCCTTCTCCTCCTCTCTCTTCCATCTATCTTACATTAATTCAGTGAAGTTGGAGTTCATTTGAATGCAGCCCCCCCACACACACAAAGTTTTAAGTTTCTATCATCTCCTACAAAAACGGAGCCTCCTTTTTAAAGAATAAAATATTGTATCGTCACAGATTAACCACCAAACACTTAGGCAGACTCTGCCTATAATTACAGAGAGCGTTATTATTTATTGGTAAATTGTCTGCTGTGTGTGAGCTTATGGACTTCAGCTGAAGCCTGAAAATGATATAAAACCCTGTTTCTCTTGTTGAGAGCTGTCACATGTCCCCGGCATCTGTTTATCCAAGTGATGGTGGCTCATTTGGTCGGGCTCATTGTAATTGTGTGTGGTGGTTGACCTTAACTCGTTCTCCCTGACACATTTTCTTGGGAGATGAAATGAAATACAAGGCCCCCAAGGCCCCTGTTTTGTTACTAATGATGACTTTTAAATGTCATTGTTACTCTGCTCTATCTGCACTTCAATGGCTGCTGGTTCGGAGGAGGTAATGGGTCTGAGCTCCGTGTCAGTGACCCAAGAATATGCTCGGCTTTTAAACAGCAAAACTTCTCCCCTCTTGCTCAGGATTACTATTAACAAACCCACAATCAAAACTCCAAAGCATTGCCCCCTCAGAGTGATTTTTAAAAGCTCTGCGGGGGAGCGACATTTTCCAAATGACCATTTTTCTCTCTGACCTTTCCGTTGCCCTTTTTGGTGAGTAATTGCATTTTTTGAAATATTAATTTGTGAATTATGTCATTTGCCAGCATCATGATTAAAAACAGTGCTCTGCAGTGTGAAAATAATGGACGTATCCAGCATGACCCTTACAACTTGCTTTCCCCAAAACTACTACTTTTTCTTTTCTTTTTTTTTTTTTCCATATTCAGCAGTGCACTTGTCAGAAGAATTATCCAGGGAGAATCTGCAGTGGAGAAAAAAGAGATACGCAGTGCATATAAATAGTCCTCTAAAGCATTAGCTGGAGAGGAAGGAAGCGAGATGAAGTGAATAGAACACGGGAACTTAGATAAGAGGATGGACTTTCAATAAGAGCGTTTCGATTTTCGATAGCTCCGTCGATGATGTGTGCAGGTAGACAGCGATACGTGCGAGTGGGGCAGGACGCTCCTCGTCTCTGGCACCCGCGGAATATGAGCCCTATCAATCAGCCGCCTCTGGGCACAAATGTAATTACACTACAGTTGTTGACTATCTGGGTAATCCGAGACATCACTGGCATACATTTTCTAGCTTACATTAGGGGATTGCTGGTGCCCATGTTGACGGCGTTGTGCTTGCTACTCTCTGATGTTTTTTTAATGCCTCTTTTGGGGGCGCTGGCAGGAATTGAGCCCCTGTCACTACAGGGTTGCAAAGCTTAAGGGGATTAATCTAAGCTTTTTGAATTTGTAAGATCAAATTAATCAATGTTAGCATAGACAGTTGTTTTAAAGATCCCATTTAATAGGGCTTTTTGTGCTTTTTTTCTACACTTTGGGTGTGGGGGGGGGGGGGGGGGGGGGGGGGGGGGGGGGGGGGGGGGGGGGGGGGGGGGGGGGGGGGGGGGGGG
>JBBMJY010000016.1:6704810-6746376 GCA_037833715.1 Toxotes lorentzi | reverse complement strand
TGGAGGGGGGTTTTTTGTTTTTTTTTTTGCAGTTTGGGGTGTACCCCCCCCCCCCCCCCCCCCCCCAAAAAAAAGAATCCACACACAAAAGCATGAGAATCAAAAAACAAAGCCAAGATTGGTCTTTTTCATTCAGAGTCAATTACTCTTTTGTCATTTATTGAAGAGCACCTACCTAAGTCAACTTATGTTATTCCTTTTCTCTGCTGTTGTCAGCTTCAAAGAAGTTTGGTGCGATCCAGGCCAGTACTTTTCAGGGGGCGGAATAAATCTTTCCATTAAGAGGCAGATAATTGATGGCTTTCCAACAAATTGAGTACAATTATTCCAATCTGTGATGATTCAATGGCAAGTGCGCTTTACTGTGTTGGGATTTGAATGATTTATGAGATAAAATGAAATGACACGATGATGAGGGGCTTCTTTTGTTGTTTCACCTCATTCTGTGGCTTTGTATTTTCCCTTATGGTTTTTTTTCCGGTAAAGATTAGAAGTGGTATCTGAGATTTGAAAAACAGAGGCAGAGATTGTATAACCTCATGAAAATTCAGTGTCATTTCCACCTGTGTCACCTGTACAGATGCAAAAGACAACTTTCTATAGTTTCACCTGTGAAACTGTTTTTTCTTTTTTTTTTTTTTACAAAAAGAAAGCGCTTGAATATTGCAAATGGATGTTTTCACACGCATTGACTTTAGTATGTGTAAGTTCTTTCACCTCAAATTACTGAAAACCACATGTACCTGTTTCACATGAATTTATCAGATGAGAGGTTTACCATGTGTACTAAATTCCTCTGTGCTTTTATTCTGTAAGGATATAAATTGTCTAGCTGTACCTGCAGGAAGTTCTTTTATTTGTTTCTATTAATGTACACTGTCATTTTTAATGTACCCTTTAATTCACACACATGTACAAAAAGCAGTCAGTGTGTGCTTGCACTCTGTGTAGTTTTATTCCAAACAGACTAAGTTGAGTGGACATTGTTGCACCTCATAGTCTTAAGAAAATTTAACCATGAGTGCCAAGTCTGGATAAAGCAAGAGAAGAAAGTTAAATGCAACTTCTGTTGGAAAGGAATCATTATTAGAGGAAACACAAGTGATTTTTTCCATCCTCTCAGTGACGACCATGTCATACAATATAACAGTATGGCAGAGGAAAAAGTAATGGCATAAAAGTGCAGACTTGACCAAGGCACATTTCAGACAGAGCAATCTATCACTGAAGCATTTTCCATTTCTGCTAAAATGCCCTTAACTTAAAATGTGCAGATGGAATGACATGATAGATGCCTATCTATTTGTAATATGGATGACAAAATGATTTTAACTGAAGGTCCACTTACTTGATTTTTTTTTTGGAGATTTCACCTGCATTTCATGGACTTCATCAGCGAACGGAGCTGCCTAATGTTTCAACATGTGGGGAAATGTCAGTGACGTGTTAACGAATTGTCATTCCATGAAGGTGTGGCTGAAAACTCAGAGGAAAGATAGTCAGTAGACCTTAAGTTGAGCTTTAGTCACGGACACTGATCCTCTTTGCTGCTCACATATTTATAACGTTACTTATTGTGATAGTTGTAAAAAAGAACCTATTTTTTACTTTAATACAAGAAATCCAAAGAATCTTGTGCATGTTTATTTAAAAAAAATGTTTGTTTGTATTTCACAAGGTAGATGTGATAATTAATCATGATCTTGATTTCAGGTGACATGGCCTGGCTTTATTTTCACATGTGGAAACGCTCCCTCTCTCTCTCTCTGTCGTCCCTGATGAATGTCTGTGCTGCATGTCGTCTGGCAGTGGCTCTTGGAGCTCACACACTTGTCTGAAAGGATGTTTATAAAAATCTATAACTGCCACAGTCCTCCTACAGTCACTCAGGCCATTGTTTACGTATCTCGCTCATTTTTTATTCCCGCTATAAACACAGTGCTCCTCCAGTCGGTTGTGCACGTGCCTGCCGGTGCGCGAGTTTGAGCCTTCCGCAGACGTATGTGGGCGTGCGTGCGTGCGCCTGTGTCAAGGAGTGGGAAAACCGCAACCTCCAGACCGCCGTTGCTCGGTCCCACTAGCCCTCCTGGCCATTTTGGCTCTGCAATAAACAGCGGATTTTTGCCAAACAGACTCTCAGCTTTGGCTTGAGGCAGCAAGCACATTTTGACCCTCTGCGTCCGGCCCGTGTGTAGCTTAACTGAAGTGCACTGTGTCACCTTAAAATACAGTGAATGAAGCAGCTCTTATGATTTATAGATTTTAGTCTGGAGGGAAACTGTAACAACTTACATGAGACACACTGCTGTGGTTTCTTTGTCTCTGTGTTTCTGTCTGCCTCTAATTTCTCAGCCGAGTGCCCATGTAATGAATGTTTATTTTCACACAAACAAATGCGAACGCCATGTCTATTTCCTTATGTTTGATTTGTGTCAGTCTCTCACTCTCTCTTTCCACAACTCCTGGCCTCTCGAGGGCCCCTGTGGTATTGCTCATCCTCCCACTCCAAACAACCAGCATCCTGTCCGCCCACACTCTCAAGACCAGGGTGGACAACCTCTTCTCATATGTCTCAGTGTCTGACCTTTTGATTGCGGGTCCACCCATCTGTTGTTGTGTTTTCCTGAAGGAGATTTTTTATTCAGGTTCCGTGCCACCTCCAGCTCCAGGATGAAGTTGTTTCCATATTTTAGTGCTGAAATCCTTTAACCAAAGTAGAAAGGCAATGAATCAAAAATAATTAATACTTACACTGTTTGTTTTTTTTGGGTTTTTTTGCCTTTGCAGCCTTCAGTCGAGCACCCATCCCCATGGCAGTGGTGAGGAGGGAGCTATCATGCGAGAGTTACCCAATCGAGCTGCGCTGCCCGGGCACCGACGTCATCATGATCGAAAGCGCCAACTACGGTCGCACCGATGACAAGATCTGTGACGCAGACCCAGCACAGATGGAGAACACAAGGTGTTACCTGCCAGACGCATACAAGATCATGTCCCAAAGGTAAGGATATATGTGTACGTAAATAAACTGTACATCAAGAGTCCAAACACAAGTTACAACATGACAATATAATAATATAGTTATTATAAAAGGAGATGTTTTGGCTCCCATTCACCATAATATTTACATGTATGAATATGTACATAAATGTACAAAATTTGCTTTATGCTGTAAAGTAATTGACTCAAGTCGCTGTTTGTTTAAAAAAAAAACAAAAAAAACCCCAAACATAATCAGCAAGTCTTTAGTCAATGAGAGTTGCTTTAATTCACACCTGAGGTCTGCTGAAGCGAAATTAAATGCAGTTCTCCTCGTCACATGTTTTTCTTTATGAAATAACTGTTGATCTTAGTCATTTCCCAGAAGATGGAAACATGATGGCTTTGTGGAGAACATGTATTTAAATTTTCAAAATATAGAAAACACAGTATCTCAGTGACTCGTCTCGTGCCATTACTATGAGGATCGGCCTTTCAGATTTGTTAAAAATAGAAAAATTATCTTGATGTTTATAAAGTCACTTGTGGTTTTAGAAAGTAAAAACAAAAGCCATCCTCTGGGTGGACATGTGGGTTTGCAACATGCCTCTGTCATGGATTAATCATAACTGGCTGTGATACTATACCAGCCGTAAATTTCCTCAGACACAAATCAAGGCTCATTTGATATAATAAGAATACATTATCAGTTATTTGTCAAAATAAAAATGTTCTAGTTGAGCTTTGCTGCCAGATGTGAGCTGTGTTTTCAGAGTTATGACCCCATTGTGCAGAAACCGGGACATGGAGACCCATTTGTCATGGTTGACGAACTGTAGTCATACTAGGCTTTGGCTTTTGCTGTGTAATTGATTGCTGAGATCAGGGTAATATATACAAAAGTTTGGGGATTTTCACCAAGTTGTCTGGATTCAAGAAAATGTGTAGCTCAAGGCAAGGGTGAGGTGAAGATATGTAAAGTCCATCTTAGGTCTTTTGTTGACTTATTGCAGCACTTACAGCAAAATGAAGACTCCTCTTGTGGATATCATTCTAAGTGTGCTTTCTCTTTCCTTTGAGGTCAGAATACCCTTGAGTACTGAGAAGGAATGGACTTTATCTAAATTGCTACTCGGCCTTAACGTTTGTCTACCTCTTTTTATTTCCAAAGCTTAACATATGTACACTTCTTTTTTATTTCCAAAGCTTTAGTTCCGCATTGGACTTTCAGAATACTAATGGATCTTTGGGCTTTATCACACAATTGCTCTTGGCTTTTTGGTTTGGTACCATAGAGTTCAGATAATCAGCTGTGTGAAAAGCAGCTTATGGTAAAAAGAGGTAGTTGAAACATGTTGTCAGATAATTGATGCACCCTGTAGCTCCCTTGTTCTCCAGCCGCCCACTCAGACAAAAAAATCCCTGCAGGAATGAATCAATGGGTCTGCTTCTGTCAAGAACACAAAACTAACATAAAGTGCCAGGGAAAGGCACGTCTTTTTAGCATCTTGTTGCTACCGGGGCTTTTCACTGATGCTAAAAGGTAGCTGCAACCCGATTCAGAGCCAGAACACTTTGTCTTGGGAGAGGAAGTCGCTAAGTGGATGGAAGGTGTGGGTAGTATGAATTGAGAATGGGTGGGGGAGGGAGGGTGCCAGGATGGAGTGAGAGGATTCAATGATATTTATGACTGTAGCAACACAGCTACACATTAACATGCAGGGGTTAGCACAACAAATGAACGCCACCCCCGACTATTCTGTTGTCGAGCTGTCAAAGCGGTTGCTAGGGAGCCTACCTGCGGCTAAGCTCATTAGGGTTAAAAAGAAAATGAGAACAAAACAGAAACAAGCAATTTGAAGAGAGAAAGTCTTAAAAGACTTCGTCAAGACTGTCATAAGGCAGAGGTTAAAGCCAGGGCACCGAGAACTGACTTGAAATGTTTGGTGTTTAGATGTGTGATGAGAGAATCAGTGTCACATGTTAATGTATGTCCGAGTTAATTTACAGTGTTGCTTTCCCATTTTAAATTACAATGCTCACTTTGATCAGATTTATAGTCTGTACACCCCCAAGATTTTGTAATTATTAGATTTATCACACACAGTTTTTTTTTATTCAGCAGCTTGTCTGCTTTATAATCTCCAATAAGTCGATATCAGCAGTGATGCAACTGCACTCTTTCATTAATATTTCAGCTGGATTTTCCTCTCTAATCTCAAACTTTGCCATCTCCTTTCTCCCCCTCTATTCATCTTGCAGTATGTTTACATGCACGCTATAACTCAATCACTGGAAACAACCCAGACAATATGAATTATGTGATTAAAGCATTTACATAATTTGCAGTAACCTGATTTCCCCAATAAGTGTGGTTTCCTTGAGTTGTTTGATTATTTGGTTTATGTCTGGAAGGATGTGCTGTAGGGTATAGAAGACAAAAGGAAGACAGAAAATGGATGGACCTTATTTATGTCTTTTGTTTTTTTTGTTTTTTTTTATGTTGAATTTGCATAAATATTCCACCAATGCTAGCCATGACACAGTTTACCATTATAGCCTAAAACAACACAAAAAATTGGCACAAACATTCACTTGGACTCAAGGATGAGCTGATTTGAATTCATATGCTAATTATGGCAAAATACACCTTTTCTTAAATTCCTTCAAAGTCCTCGCGACATATATCATGTCTCATAATGAGAGCATAATGAGGCATACAACTTAATTCTTGATTCATATGAAGATATAACAAACATTTTTGATAAGGGTTCCTTAAACTTGTTTTTTAGAAGAATTAAGAAAAAAATATGCACTAAATAAGACACTAAAGTCTCATCAGTGCCCTCTGGTGGCTAAATTATTTAATGGCGAGATTGTTTCTGAATTGCGTCCAACATATCCTTGTCATTTCTGTACTATAATTTCTTCTTACTTAATGTCTGACATATATATATAAATACTGTTATTTTACCAAAAGCTAGAATTAACCAATATCATCAGTCCTGTGGATTTACAGGTCAGGCTCTAATAGAGTCACTGATTGTATCTTCTTTACTTTGAAGTTAGTGCTAAATGTTTTAAAATTTCAGCAGCAATCTGTACGACATTTTGCAATTGCAAATGATGTTTGATATGATGAATGGGACTCAATCAAGTTGTACTTGTGGTCCTCGGGAACAGCAGGGATCAACACTCTCACAGCAGGGTGGTGACGAGACCAGCCGGCAAACGTGTTCTGACAATTTGACTTGCTATAAACGACTTCCCACCGTTAGATCTCAAAGCTGTTCCCCAAATCCATACCACATACATACATTCTAAAAATGTGACAAAATTAAGTGGACTCAAAAAAGGTGGTTTGCATACTAAAAATCACATCATGCACATTGTCCCTCAATGTAGTGCTCACAGGAAATGGCGGTACCTCTCACAGCTGCAAACAAATAAATAACTTGTTAATAATGGTTAAACAAGTGTTGAATATTTAGAAAAACCCTTTTACCTCTTCTTTCTTCATTTCCTGTTGGTATAAAATGATAAAGTATTTTTTGTATTCTAAGTGCTAAAACTTTATATAATATAGCAGTATACATTTAGTATGTAGTATGGGATTGGGGCAGCAGACAGTTCAAAGAATGGTGACTAATGTAATCAAATTTCAATCTTAATTTAACAGAACTAAACTGGTTAAAGTGTAATAATCTCAGCAATACCTTAATCCGGTTAAAATCTAATTAGCATGCTTGTGAATGCACTGATAGTATTTTTCTCTTGTGGGACTCTACCCTTTTTTTTGTTTGTTTTGTTTTGTTTTTTTCCTCTTGCTTGTGCACCACCTGCCTCTCCTGCAGGCACCAGTTAAGTCCTGGTGACTGGCAAGCATGGTAGTTAGCATTCACATCCCGTCTGAAGATGAGCCAAGCTGCTGCCGGCTTAGTCTGTGTGCCAGGCTCACATCCATCACCAGCAAATGCCCAGCCATGTCACCGGCTCTCGCGAACTGTCAATACACATTAGGCAGCTCAGTCGTCCTGCTCCCCCAGCCACTAAGAGCGCTCCATTGATATTCAGCAATCAAACCCAAGCGCTTCCTGTTCCAGTTTAGCCCACTTTAAAGGGACTTCTTCGGCAAGGTGTTTGGTTCCATTGCAGTCTTTTAAGGGAGAGCTTATAGCACCCTGTATGTGAGTGATAGCACGCCACTGAGCTTGTGAGTGCTGTAATGCATCTCAAAATGAAGGTTGTCTTGCGCCATGCTGTGACAGGGTGAAATGAATGGGTCTCTTTCATTAGCTGTTCCTCCCTTTGTGCAGTGAACATCATGGCTGTGCAGAATCCAC
The DNA here is from genome assembly GCA_037833715.1 of Toxotes lorentzi. Classification (NCBI taxonomy): domain Eukaryota; kingdom Metazoa; phylum Chordata; class Actinopteri; family Toxotidae; genus Toxotes; species Toxotes lorentzi. Next base: position 6,739,054 of record JBBMJY010000016.1, on the reverse strand, counting down.
AGCCTCTGTATAAACATGTCACCTATAGGTGATGCCAGGTTACAAGCTAGATAGAGGCTAATGGTGCTGTAATTGAAACATGCGACCAAAGATTAATTTCTCCCAATTTGAGGCCATTTGCATAGTACACAGTCTGTGCTATTCTGTGCTATTTGTAATCATTGCTCTTCCCTTGTGGGATATTTTTGGAGCGTATTGTTTCGGAGCTGAGGCGTCTGTTGAATCTGCCTCACTCCGACACATGCACAGATCTAGTGCCACTTCCCACTGTGTGAAATCGCTGGAGAGGCCGGAAACTTGTGCTATCAAACAACAGTGACCCTTTTCTCATCAGAGCCCCTGTGTCTCTCTCCTGCCTTTTTTGTGTTCCCCTTTTCCTTTCCCCAAGGCGGTGTGGTCTTCACGGCCAGTAATTACAGGCTATATCAAAGCTATATATCACCTTATATCGCAGGAGACCTCAGCAGGCACCTTAAGGGACAGCTGATAGCATTGTGGAAGGCTTGTGCATGACCCCTGAAGGAGAAAAGCAGGTCAGGAAGGAGCAAACCTCACCCTACCCAACACATACACATCCAAACACACACACATTCTTGTCCCTATCCGTCCAGATTCTCCTCTTTGTCTTTTGAATCACTTTAATTTTGTTTCTCCGGTCTCTCAGGGATTCTTCACACCTCTATGTCATCAAACTTGTCATTTCAAGGAACAAAGAAGAACAAAACATATTTTTGTCTTCCAGCATTTTGTGTTCATGCTTATGACACTAATGATGAAGGTTAAGAGACATAAGAGCTTGATGCGTCTCTTGAGAACTATAAAACTGAATGAATGCAACCTGTGATTTGAACCCGATGGCCTTGTGTCAGTTGACATTTGACAACCTTTCTGTTAATGACATTTATGTAGAAAACAAATGTGTCCAGGCCATTCTTCACTTAGCCACACTGAGGCTGGAATGCATGAGACAAATGACTCTACTCCCTTTGGACGGAAACATGTGCTGACGGAGGGACAAGAATGATTGAGGGATAAGGAGGGAAAAGCAGATGGGAGGATCCTTTCTCCTTTGCAGATGATCTTTCCCATACGTTCCGGTTCTCATTATCCTTGGCTTTTGACCTTATTTCAGAGTTGAAGGATTTGATGAGATATTTGTTTGAGCAGGGGAGTAGGATTAACTGAAGAATCCCCCTTGGTTCTTTGCCCATCTTCATTTAAATCCCCTCATCTAAAGCAGGATGTTAGGGGCGTAGGTTATTCGGGAAGAAGAGATAAAATCTGGGGTCCATGAAATTCTCTGTTGCCAAAAAAGAAAAAAAATGGAGGGGAGGTTATGCTTTTAGTAGCAATTAATTTAACTTTGTGCAACAAATCTAGATGTGTGATTCAAGCTAACTGCTACTGATAGACAGTGTACAATATGCAAAACAAAAACATGGTACTTGTAATTCCAAACAGCTTAAAGCATAAGCACATGTCTACCTGTCCTCACTTGCCCTGAGCTCTGAGGGTGGCTAGGTGCATATGAGAGCACGACCATCTGCTTCATTCTATCCCACATATCCCTCATCTTGGTTTTGTTTTTAGCATTAAGTGCTTAAATGTGATTCAAATACACAGTTTTACCTTGGCATATTTTAAGTAGATGTCACATCCAAGAAAATATCATGAAAGAACAAAGCTTTGATCATAGTGTACAGACAGGATATCACAGTGTGTGTGTGTGTTTTTTTTTCAGTATGTCACCATAAAAAGTCATCTGGCTGCTTGCATATACTTAATTGTGATAAAATAATGGCAGCTGTTGATTATTACTTGTCATTAACAACCAACAAAAATGATAACGTTGGAGAATTTAAAAGTGCACTGGTTAGTTTACTCAACACAAGGATTATAACTGTCTTCTGCTGTTCTGAACATTGCTGTTCAAAGTTTGAAAAAACAAACAAAAAAAAAAAAACAAAGCAGAGATAACCCTGATGAAATCACTGAGACATCACAGTGTTATCTTAGCTTGGGCTGAAAATAAAAAATGGATGTGTGGAGTTTGAAAGAAGCGGGTAAATAGGGAGCAGGGGGGGATCTAATGAAAGATTCTATCAAGTAGCATCATGGGAAATGTAGGATCCGGCATTTTTGGTCCTTGATCCAAATCAAAGTCATGTTAACTGGGCACTTGTGGCCACTCTCCCAGTCAAAGTTTATGGAAGGGCATTGCTCAATTGCTGGTCTTGCTTTGTTTCTGAAACCATCAAATTAAGCTGGAAAACATGCATATTCATGTAGTAGCCTCAGAATTTTAATATAGTCTTTAATATGAGCAAATAGACAGCTGCCGTTGACATTAAGCGAGAGCTTATCATGCTGAGCAGATGTGAGAGTAATGCCATCATTGTTCATGCGTGACCCCTAAGCCCAACCGCAAGAGGCCTCCCTTGTTTAAAGTGGAGGTTTGAATAAACATTTAAACCCCCCCCCCCAAAAAAAAATGAGATGTCAGTTGAATTAATGCTTGACTTTAATGTTGGAAGTGCAAATATCACACAGGTGCTGCTTTGTATTAAAGCTTCTATTAGGCAGATTGTAATAAAAGCAGCTCTGTAGTCCTTAATTATGTGGAATGATCCAATACTGCTGCTACTTTTGGGGATTTGATTCCTACTGGGCCACCCAAACTAGAAATAGAAAGTATATATTAGATTATATTGAGTGCAAATTTTGCATAAATCACTCAGCAGTTTCTACAAGGTCCTGACTACAGGCTTTTTCTACGAGCTTCTCTCTGTTCATGCATTGGTTTGTCTTGCTTACTCTTTGGTTGGAGGCTGTTTTTCCATGATACAATTATGTGTTGAGCACCTGACAATTACAGAACAAAAACATGACCGATGAGCGCAGCAGGGGACAACTGCCTGTTGTAATAGTATGAACAAATAGAGAATGGTGGGTGGTTTTGCAGTCAGCGTTAATATGAAAAAGGATATTAATAAAAGCTCTGACAGAAAGAGAAGACAAAGACTCCCTTTTTGTATAAAGCAAACATGCACAGTAATAAACACATTTTGAAGTTCTTTGGATTACTGTAGGAATTTAAACCGCCTTTCCATCTGTGCATGTTTTCCTCTTGCCCTTGCGTAACCCTCTTTTCATAAAGACTTTTTAAATCAAAGAGGTTTATTTCATCCACACTCTATTCTTTTCCTGTATTAGATGACATCACCTGATATTCATTATCCTGTCTCATTTTTCAGCCCCTTCCTGCCTCCAACCCTACTCCAATCCTCTTTGATAAGAACCTGCCTCATTTCATTTTGGCCAATTAGTTGCTGTAAATTTCAAGCTGGCTGCCTATCCAGTCAGCCCGAGTCTCCAGACGTGACCATACAAGACTCTGTGGTGATTAGACAGAAAAGGAATCCTGGGGTGGCAAATGGGAAATGTTTAAAGACATCTCCCCATACGAAGCGGATGGGTATCTCTCAGGAGATACTGATAAAAGAGGAGCGGATTGACTCCAACCAAGCCAGTGGTTTGAATCGACCGTAACGGTCTCCATTTTTGGATTCTGAGCTGAATGCCCCATAGGCTTTACTATGCCCCTACAAGTTGAGCGCTTTCCAGAAGTTTGGGAGTTGTTTTTATTCTTGCCCCCCCCCCCCTTCATATTACTCTCAGGAAGCCTGGAACTGGTTGTAGGATCTTTTGGTGTCAGATTAATAGCCTTCACTGTGGTGGCTCACTAAACATGGGGTTTTATAATGTGTTAAAAAATGGAAGTGGGAGGCCAGGGGAGTGAGTTTCACTTGGATGAGTCCAAACAGTAAAGAAAGGGCTAATTCAGACAGGAGCAGGTGGTTAGTCAGAGTGCAGGGAGCAGACTAGGCTTTTTCCTTCCCTCTATCTGATATTTGCCCTTCTCTGCACTGCGCTCCATAGTCTTTCATCCTTGTTCTTCTAGTTTTCTGCTTCTTCCTTTTTTAATTGGCAGGTGAGAGTATCGAACATACACATTTGATGTCTACTGCTCTGTCTCTTCCTTCTGCCCTGAAGCACTGGATTAATTTTTTTTTTTTCCTCCAACATAGAGGGGGCATGCAACTTCTACTGACCTTTAATAACTTTGCTGGCTATTCATCATCTCTCCCCCAAGATAAAAACAACATTCTTTCATGCTGATTCATGGTTCATATTTGGAATGAGATCCAAAATGTCTTGTGGCTCTTTCATCCCCTCAGACTACCACTTTGCCATAAAAACTACTTTTACTCTGATTTGCGATTAACATCTGGAGTTGAAAAGATGTAGTATTTTAATTGAGGGTCCGATTGGAGGAAGTCATTGTAAGAAATGTTGTTAGCTTTAGGGACAGTTAACTGAACTGAGTAGATGGTTCTGTTAATTTATGCCAGCTATTACCTTTTCACACTTTCATCCGTTGGTATTTCGGTCGTCTGGGCAGCTAGCATGTCAAATTGTCGAATTTTGGTAAGATTAATAAGATTAATTGTTGAGTCTTAGTATCATGTGAAAACTTCATTTAGTCAGACACCATCATCTTGGTATCCTCCCTAGTTAAACATTACAAGCCATCAGGTTTCAGAGATAGTGACCTCCTAAGGAACGCAGTTCAGACTAACAACTCTTAAGTCAATTTATAAGTTCTCTCTTTTCTCCACATCACTGAATCATGCCAGGCTTGTTTGTTCCCGCTGGTCTTCTCTCTCTATCCTCATCTAAATCTCCTGGGTTGCCATGGGCAACAGCTGTGTGAGTTATGACCCTCCTTTCAACTTTTCTGGCTGAAAAACTATCGTTGAAATTAATTTTAATAGAAATGCCTTATAAATTGCAGTATAATGTTGTGCAGCAGTATTATGATTGTAATAGTTTTGATTAAATGTGATGGGGTGAGCATGCAGGTCATCTTTTGAAAAAAAAAAAGAATTCACAACTCTCTGTATTGTCATGTAAACAGGATTATAATAGGGAATTGTCAGTTTATGCATTCATATAAACAGCTTAAACAAACTGCTTCAGTCTCAGTTTTGGCAGGGGTGGCCTTACCGTTGCATATAAAAGTAATTATATCTAATTGAATCCAACCTTATTAATCACTTAAGTGAAACAAAGGCAAACATCAAAATAATGTAACACATAATTCATTTGATTTTACTGCAGAGCCAGTGTGTAACAGAGGATCATGTTCTTGCCAAATAAAATTTTCAGTATCTTTCCAAACACAAAGGTACATCACCTGCCTTTGGCGCTATGTGTTCACACCTCTCCACTCTGAATCTCCCAGACAACAAAATTATTATCCCACCACACTTTGTTCTCTGTTGGGAGAGCCATTTTTGTCAAGCATCACTGTGTTTGGCAGAGCTCTTTAAAATGTAAATGGCTTCAGGATCCTCCTCCTAGCCAGTGGAACGAAGGTCGTACTCTTCTGGGCTTTTGTGAACAGGTGTTTATCTTAGGGATGGGAATTTTTAAAAATGTTGTATCCTTTTAAATGTCAACTCCCCAGCAGAAATGGGTTGAGCACCCCCAGTGTTAATCGTGCACCTCTTGTGTGAAAATATCTATTAGATCTTGTTTTTGCATGCAGTGACCTTCAATAATTCATGACATCTAAAATAACTTTGATAAATCATGTTTAACAAGCCATGTTTTCTTTTGACTGGGTTTGGTTTTTGTAGTTTCTAAGGTTTTGATTAGTCTTTATCATTTGCTGCTGCTGCTGGGACATGAAGTCATTTCTAAGCGCCGTGCAGCTTTTTGTTACTCTTCCAAGAGTCAAACTTCAGTTTGGTCCCATGACAACAGGGCACGGCTTTCTTGTTTTTCGCCTCTGTTATACAACTCGCAGCATTTGTCATGGATATTTAAAATGTGTGATTGCTCTGTGTGATTGTGTGTCTATGTGAAGGGTGATGTTTATCATCTGTCTTGGCTGGCAATGAACATTGCTTGAAAATGACTCATCTTTGAGAGTTAAGGCTGTGATGAGGTACCGTGGTCCCGCTGAAACGATGGATGGCTCAAACTGCCAGGCTGAGAAACCCTCCAGTCTTTGCTCAGCCCAGCATTACAAGGCACTTTCTACCTCTCCTAATCCTGCTATCTTCGCCTCTCTTTGTCTCTTTCCCTGTCTTCTCAATTACTGTTTGACTTTGAATCCCTTCTGCCCTCCTTAGCGCTCCTCATCTACGGTCTCCCTTCCTTCTATTTCACTTTAATGTTTCTCTTTTTCTGTGTGTCTTTGTCGTCTCACCCTTTTTCTAATGGGCTCGCGCTCGGCATGAATGAGTAGCCACCATCCAAATTCTGTGGGTGCTGTGCTTACGAGGGCAACGAAAGTGGGCCCTACATTCACGCGACATGCCCTCTGACCTTGGCGAGACAAAATCAAGGGAGCGAGACAAGGAGCGGTTTCACCTCATTTCCGTTGTGACTCTCTGATGGCTGCTCACGGTTAGCACCTCACAAAGGACCTGTTTTATTAGCCTTGGTAGATTCTTGGTAGATAGAGCTCAAACAAACTTTAAATCTTAATCGATGAAAATGGTGCAGTTATCACTCTGTTTGATCTTTGGTGGTGGAAGCCACCTGCATGGTTAATATTATGTATCAATCTTGAAGCTGAAAAACTGATGACACTCTCGCAATCAATATTTCATAGCACAGTTGCATAATTCACTTTGATCAGCCCAATCAGCTGAATATTCATGGAGTTTGTACCACTTGAACTCTATACATACTCAGTAATCCATATGGAAAGATTCAGCTGTAGACTTTTGTTGTATTAAGTTGTACATGACTTTCAGTGCATTTAGAGTTCATAACAATAGATGGATTTAATTAGGCATCACTTGTCACTTAAGTGACTGACATGATTTTAAATTGTTCTGGAAATCACAGTCAGGCTAAGTGGTCATTTGTCATCAATGACATCTTCATTAAATGGCATTTAGAGACATTTTTGACCTTTCACTTAATTGTAACCTTTGTCACTGCTGTAAAAGGACTGGACTCCTCACATTCTACTTACTGCCCGAGTTGTTTTTAAATCTTTGGGCCAAGTTCAAGTCAGGTCTGAAGTCTTCAAAAACAAATCACCAGTGCATTTAAATGATCTCCGATCTCTTAAATGCCTACTGAAATAACATGTAATTCAAGTCTTTTTGTTTACAAAGCTGAGTTAATAGTGTTATTGCACATAGCCGAGACCAAGTCTGTGGCCTGTTGATTGAATTTTTTGAGGAATGCAGCTATGCAATAGTACGCAGTGATCTGTCTCTCACCCCCTAATTCTTTTCAATGTTTGTTGACCTTACCAATTTTGAACTTGTGATGTGTTTGTCCTCAAGTCCAAGTGAAGTCTGACTTGAGTCCTATTTTTTCCTTGTTTATGAAAATGCAGAATTCTCAGAAATATCAGGACGCTTTGTTAACAGCGATCTTTGATGTTCAAAATAAATATCTTCTCTACACCAGCATTTCTCAACCTTTTCTGACCTGGGAGCTTGTTTTTGTGTTCAAAATGTATTCCTGACCTTGGAAACAGCAGTTGACAATGCTATCTCACATCAAGGTCCATTCAGGAACTGTTCTGGAGCTTTTGATAATTTTGAAATGCAAGTCTTTCTGTGTATTACAATCTTCCACAAGGCCATCTGCAAGTTAGATGACCCTGTGTTTGCTTTGAGTGCCAAAATATAAAAATTGTGCAGTAAACTGTTCTGTGGAAGATGTGTCTTTCATCGACCCCGACTGATTGTCCCACCACCTCAGCTCACCACGCACTCATATTCAGTGGCACACACGTTCCTTTTCGAGGGTTTTGTCTGTGTCTAGAGTGGCCTCTCCTGCTGGCCCCATACTAGCTTTTGAAAGCTAATTATGCCAGGCTATTTTCTGACCAGGGAGCATGTCAATATTTCACAGTGGGAGAGCTCTCACTCACCCCGCGCTGCATTCTCATTCATGAGCCTTAATTCCATCAATGGCCTCCTCAGCCACTAGACCGTGGTTGTTTCTTAGTATGGTGTGATCTTTAAGGAAAGTGCTTTTCGCTGCCACAGAGAAATGTTACACCATAAAGAAATGTAACTTGCAGTGCCGCCCACTCACCATTTGCTTTTGAACATGTTTGAAAGTGCTGCATATAAAGCAAGAGGAGACCTTTTGTAGGTGCTGACATGGACATGCTCGTTGGAGTGGGGGTGAGGGGGTGCAGATGGTGGGAGATGAATGGCTCTGGTGGATGTTGTGAAGCTCTTGTTAGCAACAAATTAATGTCTGACAACATGCATCAGGGCAAATTTTAGCCTAAGCAAATGGCTGATTGATAATTATATTCTTTTTTTTTTTGTGATTACGCAACCTCTGCTTTTTCAGGTAATTCCCTTTGAGAATAGGTTTTATTTTGAAAGAAGACCTGGGTAGATAAAAAACTATTTGAAGTTTTAATTTAACTGAATTGTTCAAATTCTAATTATTTGTTGCATTGTGACACTATTCTGTACTCACATGAAAGTTAAGTTCAATAATAGCCTTTCCTTAATGCGCCTTTTTGACTCAAAGGACTTAACACAAGAACAGCCAAGAATGGTTAAAGAATTTGAAACTGTGGCTGTAATCTATCTGTGCCATAGGAGCCGTGACAAAGGCGAGGTTGAAGGAGGCAGACAGATACACAAAGTTTAGAGGAGAGGAAGTGAGACAGACTGTTTTTCATAGTTGGAGAATGACAGAGAGGGATGCGGCGGAGATAAAAGATGCTTCATCTGCTCTCTATTCCCTTTTTACCTTCTGATACTGTTACCATACAATCAGGTTTCTCATGTCACCTTGAAAATCTGATGGAATTTATTTTACGTCAACTGGTTGCTGATACTGTTGCTTACAATGCCGTTCCCTTGCAACTTGGACATCTGTTGGGGTTTGATTAGTTACGAGATCAGAATTTAAATTCGTCTTTTCAGGGATCTTGGTTTGACATCAAACTTTACAGAGTTGTCTTACGGGCTGCTGTTGTTGGTCATGGTCTATGAATTTAAATATGAGTGTTAAAGGTTTTCTTAATGCCGGCTGGTAGCTTGTCATCTTTTCCAACTTTTACCTGCCAATAACCTTCTGTAAGTTTATTTAATAAAAGATGATATAAAAGATTGGAAGTGTTGATTCGGGAAATGAGCTTGCTGCAGCAGTATCATGTTAATAAAAGCAGCATAATGGTAAAACTAAATTTAAGCTTAAGTATAATTTAATTCAAGAAAAACATCTTAACACTATGTGGATAAAAACTGATTGTGCGTCAAATATAATTGTATTACTGATGTAATAAATTGTCTGCTTGTAAAGATGTCACTCTGAGCTCCTTTGTATTTACGTTTGAAAGCAATATTTTTGGGTCCCCGTAGACATGGTGGCTCCATTTTTCCACACACAATCGATTGGGGAGGAGCTCGTCTTGTTGTGCGTATTTATCCATGTACAAGAACAGTTCCTTTGGTCTGCAGCACGAGGAAACCATGGCAGCTTGGTTTGAACCTGAGATGTCTTTGTGAGAAACAGTGAGGTTTAGGCCCATAGTTGGCTTGCTTACCCACTAATCCTGCTTTGTGAGACAGGCCTCAGGTCATTATAGATACCAGAAATGATGGAATTAGGTTAGGATAACACATTTTATGTTCCGTACAACAGCAGAGCAGCTCCAGAAAAGTGTCATTTTGCAAGTGTTTTGCAATAAATGTGCGACAAACACACGAAGACACCAAATGCGTACCGTAGTTGGGAAACAAGCCAGGTAGAAACGAATGGAGAGGACGACATGCTCTAGACTTTTTCCTCCAGAATGAGACTCAGGAGATCTGTTGGTATGGAAGAGATGTTAAAAGACACCTAAATGTCTTGGCTTGACAAATTCAATTGGACAGTGGTGCTGCGTGTAGTGAAATGCAAGAAACGCCTTGTCACCTCTACCAGCACAGGAAAGGGCCAGAACTATAACAGACTTTGTACTTCTTGTTCTGTCCTTGTTCTCCTTGCCTGCACTCCTGGTCTTTCAAAGGAAAGCTCTGCATAAATCTGAAGCTATCAAACTGAACTTTCATGAAATAAGACTCCTGAATTAAAGCTTTAGCAGAATATGTTATTAAAGAAAAAAGCCTGGTATGTTTTCCATATTTTTAAAACAATGATCAATAGAAGATCATTTATCATGAGTTATGTCTCAAGAAAGAAAAGCCGTGCACATGGCAGCTTCAGCTTGTCTGACGTAAAGTTTAGCAACTTTTACCTTAAATTTTTTATCTTATATCTTCAAATGCTCAAGTTGTATTTTGGCACTCCATCAATATAACTGGTACGTGTTATTATGAATTAGGCCCTCTGTGCCTTCATGGGCCAGTAAATTACTTTCCTCTCAGACTGACAGTACCTTGGGCATATTGACACTGAGGAGACAGGAGAGTTCAGTCAAGCCCAAGCTTTTAATCCCAAGCATGCTTCCTTCAGGACAATTCCTTAAGACCCGTGGTGATTTCCTGCATGCCAATGCAGGCCTGGACCCTTGCCGAGCTATCGACGCCTGACCCCTCCTGTATCGAACACTAAGGTTACTCATAACCCCTGCTTGCCTTTCATTATTGAGATGTGAATGAGGGAGGTCGGGGGGTGGCTCTCATCGATCGGTCAACACAGGAATATTTGATTGTCGCTCAGGCGTCTCTGCCAAGACACTCTTCTTTATGGCAACAAAGGCCATTTTGAATGTACAAAAGGCAGAGCATGTACAGTAAATGTGGAGTTTTGAAATGGCTGTTTAAAAACCTGCAGGCTCAGTCTCTTTCTTTCACTTCTTTTACTTGAAGGATTACAAAGCAGCAGCTCTACAGAGAAATGTGTTTATTGGTAAAAACTGTGGCTTGTTTAAACAGAGTGGTTTGTTATTAGAGGCACCTGTTTGCCGCTTTGTCATATGAAGTAATTAGCAGCTAAACACCTTCCTAGAAGCGAAGCGCCATGGCTGACCGTTAGAGAAGCAATGCAGTTTTAGTCTTTGAAAAAGGGCTTTGAAGAAGGAAAGTGCTGGAAGCACATACTGGCCCAAGTCGGACATTGGAAGTTACCATGGTGACAGCGACTAGAAATGAAAAATCTGTGCTTAAAGGCAGGCCTTGGTGTGTGTGTGTGTGTGTGTGTGTGTGTGTGCTTGGGAAAGTGAAAGAGAGAGAGATGGTGGGGGGTGGGGGGTGGAGGGGGTGGTGGATCAGTGATACAGTGTGCTTATTGATTTGTGTGTAGATTATAAATACAATGAATGGAGTGCTATTCTGTTTGAGTGCTGCTGTGAGTAGTTTTGTATTCTTTTTGCAGACAAACATCAGAATTTTCTTTTCCCAGTTTTCCAAAATAGAGATTGAATGACGGTCCAAAGAAAGGATTAGAATCTTCTTGTTGTTGCTGTGCATTGCATGCAGCCGCATAAGCTCCCTAAAGCACTCCTTTGACTCGAACCAGCAGCAGACGTCGCTCTTTGTGTGTAACAAACAGGACTTGATGCCTTGAAAAGTCAAATCAGTGGCATTTCTGCCTCTGTTTTTTATTCCCCATCCGTCCGTCTGAAGGCCAGCACAGCAGTGGCACCACTGGGTATCTGGCAGAAGAATCTGGCGCTTGCAGAGATGCTCTTGAGATGGGCTCAGAATCTCAGCAGGAACAGTTCAGAAGGCTAACCTTGGTCAACAATTCAATGGGGCCTGTCACTGAAATATTTCAGGATGGATTCCTTCATGCTATAGAGAGTGTATTGAGTGTGCGGATACATGCCATTGTCTGTGTGCGTCCTAGTCTGCTTGCAGAGATGCTAGTGCTCACACATACACTATTTCAATTTAGCCACTGATGCACATGCGTGTGCACACAGCCACCCATCAGAAATCTTACTTCACACCATCCATGTCAAATTATCGTTTTTTTTTTTTTTTTTTCTTCGGTATGTGACACATTAATATTCATATGACGGGCTGTAAAAAAAAATATGACCCAATCCTCACTTTTACACATTCCCCCTGGAATGAGGCTTAGCCTAAAATGGGCCTACTGGCTGAAAGTCCCAGGGGCCTTCGCTGGAAGATAAATCAAGCGTCACTGGGAAGATAGGGAGCTGCATCATTTGTTGGCAAGAATAGAAAAATTCATCCTGGAAATCGTAAATCATTAGACAGGCAGGCCCCAGTGAATAAGCCTCACCCACCAAACAAATCGATTTGTGAAGTTATTGCACATTTCAATCCTGCCTTCTGCCTCTGTACAGGCACCTGGAGAGACACTGTGGGCGTCATGATTTACATATACATACCCTGAGATTAGACGCTTCTTGTTTTTGACAGAGCGACAGATATTTAAATCACACACTGAGCTTTATTTATGTGTTTACTTTTAATGGAAGACGTATTAAAAATACATATTATTAGATTTGTGTAATGAATATCAGCGTCAGCTGGTTAGTTTCATGGTGTGGATGCCTGGAAGAAGAGGAGAGAAAATGCTTTTCCAATCTATTCTTCTTCTCATAGCAACAGATTTCAAAACATATCTTAATGAACTATTGTCCTGAAGCTGGTGGAAATAACTTTTCACCCGTTTTGACTTAGTAATGATTTGTCTCAAAATCATAATAAGCTCCAGCTTGACTTCATGCATGCAAATTACATTCAGCCCTACATCAGTTTCTAGGTTGAGGTTGCTAAACAGTGCGTTGTGCTCTAAGAAACGCCATTCGTACAGTTCAGAATCCTCTAAGACAATTGATATGTTACTTACTGATCAGAACTGAGTGGCTACCTCATGGGACATGATCAGACAATGCAGCATATTGAATCCTATGACCTGTCATAGTTTATGCCTTGAGTTGTCAGTCCTCCATGGCAGAAATCCCTGTTGCCTTGTTTTAAATCAGAGCAGGAAAGAGATGAGCTGGTGTTTTAATTAGTCACCATCATATCTACTGCATCATGTAAATCATATACGTCAGCATGTATGATGACATCATTTACATACAACTTCGCTTGCTCCGCCTTTTCTCTTATTATTGCCACGGTATAAATGGAGTGATGATAATAACAATCGCCTGGAAACTGTGCTGTTTCAATAAACATCGGTGGCAGATTCAGTTCATTCACAGGATAAAACAAAGAAGATAGAGTGCAGATAATGCATTATTTATTGGAATTTCCACTCTGGCTACAAGGTTGCGGCTCAGTGTGTGTGGTGAGTGTCTGTGAGAGCGATATTTAAACTAATATTGGCAGAACTTGGAATCACTATCAAGTTTAAACAAAACATTGTTCTTTGCTCTTTTCTGAGCTGCGCAATTTTCAAGATGTGTATCTCCAGACATCCGAGGAAATGGCGGAGTATCACACTGCCAAGTTTATCTTTGCCCTTTTGAGATAGACACTCATGTCTGTGCTCCAAAAGACCACTCACTGTGTCTCTGCCTTGAAAGCAGAGATAAGCTGTACATGTGAATGCATGTATGAAAAGGGCCCAGCATTGATGTCAAAGAGGATTCATTACATGAACAAAAGAATGGTTGTATATTACCAGTGTGTGAAAGAATACAATTGAACTGCGGCAGTATGAACTCCAACACTCATCTAAATTAATTATCATACAGGGCCAAGCTTTTATTGTGTAATTTAGACAATACACTCGCAATATAGACTCTAACTGCCCTCCACCTATAAATACAGTTTTACGGGATTTATTTGGATTAGTAATTCTTTTCTCTTTTTTGTTTTTTTTGGTTCGTCTAATGTTGAATTTGGAAACATCTAACTCCTCCAGCATGTGCCAAGTTTATACTTTATACTTTAATGGAATTTTGGTGCGCACAGCCAGATAGATGTCTACAGCATGTGCAGAATCACGGATTGACGATGGAGAGAGAAATTGCATCACCTAATACCTGTTGTGGCACCAAAAGAGATGGATTAATTTCAAAGAGGCTAGCTGAGCAAAAGTGATCTGTCTGGATCTGGATTACTACTACTTCAAAATAACAAGAGCAGGTGTCTTATTCAGAATTCCTGCAAAGAAATTACAATGCAGCAGGATAAATATACATATTTATGCTCTGCACAAATAGCTTGTTCATGCACATTCACTACATTGCAAAAATGTTTTATTTCCCTTTGTTTTAGCTCTACACTTGTACTAGCAGAGTAGTTTGGAGCAAACTGTTAGGGTGAACAAAAGGTGAAGTAAACATCTACTGAGGAGTTCAGAGGTTTGTCTTCCTTCCAAGCATTGTTACTGTACTTTGCTGCACTATTTAAATTTAAGAGATACAAGAGTTATTTAAGATTTAACACTAGTCATTGCTGCCATGGAGTTGTGCAAATAAAACGGGGAAATTTCAGAATCAGGCCTTTCTCATTTAGTTACATTCTCTGTAAGACAGTACAACAGGCCAAAATTCATGTGGTTAATTAGTTAAATTCCAAGCACAGCAAGTAAGAGGTAATGTGCACTTTATTTCTTTTGATTTAAGTCCATGTGTAACAGCTAAGACTGTTCTTTCAAAACATCTGTTTGCGAAATGTTAAGCACAGCTCATCAACCTTAGTGGTATCAGTTCAAATTTCTCTGCTCTCATTAAGCATCTCATGGCTTATACCTGACTGAGAACAGCAGCCAACCTGAAGTAAATAAATTCCTCCTCAGAAGCAGTGCTCATCATGGGAGGAGTGCATCCCCTGAGGTGAGAACCTTTGTCTGGCCTGACCTCCAATCTGTGTGTTGTCTGACAACGTAACAGCCCAGAAAAGTCTGTGCAGCTGCATCTCAGTTTCTCTCCTGGTTTCCTTTTCTTTGGTCCAATGGACACAACTATCTTGCAGCTGAGAAGGGTGAAATTAAAGTATTTAGAATTCATATGTGTACAATCACAATAAGGCAATAGTAAATTGATATTTTACATGATTTATTTTGTGATTGTTTCTCATCAGTTGGTTATTGTTTCATGTTAGATTCTCAAATAAAGTCAGTGAGCAAAAGAATGATAGTAAAAAAAAAAACTAAATTAAAATGTTTTAAATAAATTTAAATATGAAGAAGTATATAAAGAAACCCAAATCTGGGCTTTGCTCCTGCTCTGCTGCGTTCAGGCTCTAACAGCTGCCAGAGGACCAGGCATCGGCATCTTGAACTTTTAGTGTGCACAGCTACGGACATCAGTCTTTGCCCTGCACACTGCTTTCATATAGTTGACACTGTTGAATACACATTATTGAATACACCGTCTCAAAAGTGTTCTAAAAAAAAACTGGACACATGCCTTCTGCAAACTAAGTGGTAATAAAAAGTACTGTACGTAAACTGTGTGGCAGGATTTTTTATTGGTGTAGCCTTCAGTCAGAGGGCAAATGTACAAATAGAGCACATCAGAGTAGGAAAACGTTGTGACCATTGTTTATACTTGTCTCATCCATCATTGTGAGCCATAAACAAGCCCCGATCCCTCTTCTCAGTCACAAAATATTATTTTTGTCATCACCTCGGTGAAAGCGCCAACTCGTCCGAACACACAGTAAAACAGGAAAAGCATGTGTTTATCAAGCTGGGCTTGTGCTTCAATTTAGGCTCTTGGACTGTAGCCAAGCAAAGGGCCTCATAGATGAATCCATATGTCGCTTCCATCCATAAATTCTCAGGATGAACCCTGATTTTTAAAATACTCTGGAAGTCTGTTGTAGTTGATCATCTCCTCCTATCCAGAGTTACAGTGATTTTGTGCCACTGTTTTTTTCTCTGCTTGTTGTTGTGTTGGGATGAACTGCAGCTTATCTTCCAAATACAATATTAGAGAGAGGGAAAACTATGTGATGTAAAAATCTTCTGAAAGCTACTAATCTGTGTGAATGGCTAAAAGGGATTATGCTTGTCAGGAGGGAAAAAAAATTGCTCAAGATGCTTTTTTTTTTTTTTTTTTTTTAGAAATAGCATTGAATTTATGTAAGCATATAAGAGATGATCAGTCTTGACCTTTGTTTGACCACCCGTAATGAAACTCTTATTCCATACTTAACAGAGCCTGATAAAGGTCATTCATATATCTCTTGCACATAAACACTCCATCTTCCCTATACTGAGCAGTCACTTGGTGCTTTATTCATTTCTGCTTAGTTCCACACAGTTAATCCTGTAAAAAAAAAAAAGGAATATGTGTGATGTTTTGTCAGCCATAGTGTTTGTGCAAACAGTCTGACAGAGCTTGGTGTTTTTCTGTGGTTTTGTAGCGCGTTGCTAATGCCACCCAGTAGGCAGGCAATGCGGCAATGTGTTAATCTCAAATGCAGTTGTCTCCGTCATCTGTGGCTATTCAGATTGATCGATCATCTGTTGAATGTGTAGGTGCATGCATGCATTTACGTGTGCATGTTCATCCGTGTTTCTGTGGTGCTGTGAGCTTAAGCACTTGAGAACAGCAAGCCCCTTCAGTGATTCACTTTAAATCCTCCATGCCCACACTCGAGCATTGTATTTGTTGCATATGTTCCTTCTCCATCTTCCTCTTCTTCGGCTTTTCAGTCTGCACCGAGCGGGTTTGTTGGTGTTTTGGAAACAAACTGTACCTTTAGAATAAGGAGAGAATTTGTCTGGTGGATTCAGTAGTGTCATTATAGATAATCAAAACTATTCAGCTTGTATATAGACAGAGGTTCTTTGGCATACAAGGGCAGAGTATCTGTGTAGGTTGTTTGAATATGTATGTAACAATCCTGTATTGCCCTTTAGACACACAACCTGTAGTTTTAAAGGGGTACTTCTTTCTAATGGGTGCGCATATGAATCCTGACACCAGAAAGGAAAATCTTTAGTGTAAGTGAATGCAAATCTTCAGAATGTACTGTACTTACAAGTTGCCCTCAACCTTTTAACCTCTGACTGCCGTGATAGAGCTGCCAGCAGCGCAGTATGTGGACTGCAGTATGTGATGCATGGAAATTCCAGTAGAAACAGGACATATAGAAGTCTGACTGTCAAGGAAAGTCAGAAAAACAATCCTATACATAGGAAAGAGAAGCTAGTAAACAGTTTTTCCTATTGCTGCACAGCCAACATCAGCATTAACAGCTGCAATAATGCTGCAGGTTCAGCATTAGACTAAGAGCTGTCTTCAGTTGTGGACACAGCAGCTCTTGTTTTGCTTCTATCACTTTTTTTCCTTCTACTGAAGTTAGCATGCTGACCAGCTAGCCCCAGCGCACCCGGTCTTGAAACAGGCCTACTACTTTGCTATTAGTTAGTTACTGTAGTGTCCAGTCTGCCCTCAGTCCAGCATCATGGGAAGAAGAAGTAGATGAGGGTATACTAACATCTCGTCTTGTAAATGCAGCGACGGCCGGCAAGTGACCGTCACCGCCACCAGCATCATGAAACCTGAATTAAATATTTTTTGCCTGCAGTCATTTCCTCACTTAAAACACCCCCTGTCATTTAGATCCAGGGTGCTTATCGGAGGAGTTCATAAAATCAGTGCGGTTTCGTTGAATTCAGTCACACACACGCCCCAACCCTCCCGAGCACTTAGAGAGTATTAGCATGGTTGTTAGAGTTTATTTAATAATCCCCTGCTTGGGGTATCGTCGAAGTAACTCCAAATAATTGGAACATACTGAATAGAAGATAGATTGTATTACACTCTATAGCAGCTCCACAACAGAAAACTTGATACATATGCTCCTTTACAAGCCTCTCTTTGTGAACAATAGGCTTCCACAGGGACCTCAACTGAATTCCTCTTTCTGTAAAGGAGCTGCACTAATTGACACTCAACTTTTACCTTTTAATACTTATTGGTTTTACTCAAGAGCTAAAAGAACAGTGCTCAAGGCCATTGCTTCTTCTTGTAAGGTTTTCTTGAGGTTTTCATGGGAGTTTTAGAGGTTGTTTTCTTGTGCCGTGCCAGTAGACAGGCTGAATGAGAAAAGATGGATGCAGTGGTGTGCAGCTGGGAAAGATAATGAATGAAGTCGACCGTGGATGGCGAAGACCATCACTAAAGTGTAATGGGTCCCAACAGAGCGACGTGGATATTGACCCGTCCGTCACCCAGCCCTTTCCTTTCTTACAAATACAAACTCTTACAAGTGTGTACACAGCCTGGCACACACACAGATATACACACTGCAGTGCACACATGAAACAAAAAAAAAAAAATGCCAACATGCACTTTGTCTTTGCACGCACGCACACTCTCGGTCCCTAAAGCACCTTGTGCATCTCTTTCTCTTCTTAACACAAGAACCTATACCAGTCTGTGTGTGAATTTGTTGGAGGTGAGGCAGTTTGGATGTGTTTGCTCTTTTTAACTGAAAGCAAATGGAGAGTTTGCGCTCCCTGACAGGGACTGTTTCATCAAACACATGCGAACTGTGGAGGAACTCCAGAGACGTCCCCGTCAATGCAGAATGCCAGCTGAACCGTCTCAGTTCTTATTTGACTTACTTCAGGCAAACTTCTGTGATATGGATTCTATGGAAAATCACTCAAAGCAATATGGCATGTTGGAAGCAGATTCAGCATAGCGTTTTGTTTTTTTTTCTCCGCATGAACTTTTAAAAGTTGGTGAACCTTTCTGTCCTTCCACTTGGTTGATATTTTCCTCCTGATATAAATCACTTGAGTTCTGAGGGAACAGAGGTGCACACCAGTTCTCCTTTATTACTCTCAAATGTGGACAAATCTGTCTAGCTTTGACAGCACTGTCCCTATCTCGGACTTTTTTCTTTCTCTTTTTTTTTCAATAATTAATTCATTCACCCATCTATTCATTCATTCATTTATTTATTTTTGTCCTGTGTCAATGGTCAATAGGCTGGTGGGACTCAACCCACATACTGTCATCAGAGGCAGCAGCGGGATCAGCCAGCGATTATAGTGATTAGAGTTTGTGCTTACATTGGGCTCTGGTGCTTTGTGCCACATCTCCCCTCGTCAGCTGGCAGTCTGAGCTCTAATCTGCCAGTTATAACAAACAGCAGACGAGGGAGCTGGAGGAAAAAGCTATAAGGGAGGAAAAACGGGAATGCGGATAAAAAGGGGCCGTTGTTGGCCAAATTGCAAAATCAAGATTTTTGTCCTCTTTTTGAAGTCTTAGCTCTGATAGAACATTATATCCAGATGATCATGTAATCCTTTATCATTTGCTGTTGTTGGGTCTAGTAGAGACTTGAAAACGCCTAGAATTGAAGTGTTATTGCCTTGTGTGTATCCTCTTGTTTATCCTTTGCTTGTGGAGCCTAGGCTTCCAGCCACTTAGAGCATGTAGCCTGCGGTACCGTCTGACCACCTGCCGTCTACTTCCTCCTATAGTACATATAAAAACCACACATATATATGAATACATAAGTAAAAGTGAATCAATTTCCCTCGCCCTCGCTAGTTCAAAGGGCTTCATCAGTGCCAAGTGTCTAATGAAATGCTGATTAGCCCCCCTATTTGGTAATTGTGAAGTCGTTGTGGCACGTGGTGTGGGCAGCTTCTCCCTGCTACTGATCCCCCACCTACTCTGCCATTGATTTGCGCTTAATACATTTAATTGTAATTATTTCTCCACCTTATTTTATTCCCTTGCAATGTGTAGGTGCCTGCAGGACTCTAACGGAAAACCGATCAGGAGGTATTTGTGGCTGTGTGTGTGCAGAGGTAAAAATGCACAGTGGTGATAAAAAGAATTTTGAACATGGGTCAAGATAGATGTTAAGACTGGGATTAAGTTTGAAATCCATGTTAAATACACATTACGATATTTAATCCCTCAAGAGGAAGTTACTACAAACTATGATTAAAATTCTACATTTGTTCCAAGCTTAACTTCTAGGGCAGTATTGTTGAATCAAAAAAATCATGTTATTCTTTTTAATGGTTTACAGTAAAAAACAAAGTGGAACAGTGCTCTGTTACACAAGACAACAACTGTATCTATGTTGTTAAACATTAACTGTATGTGTGTCCATGTGCATCCATGCAAGTGTTTGTGTCTCTGCTCCAACCTCTGGCTAGTTACATCTCTTCTATCCATCTCACGTCTAATTCTATGTGACACTTAATCTTAACTTGCGTTCTCACCCGCTGATTACAAACCGCCCCGGTTCTAAACAGAATAAACCAGAAATGGTAGTGAGGAGGAAGGGTGCAGAGATGAGGAGGCTGCCTCTATAATTGTTTCTCAGTTTCATGGGCTTGACCCCGTATTTATTTGACTGGCATTTAACGCCTGGGAATTAACTCTTCATGGGTGGGGACAAGCCGCAGTCAGCTGGAGTGGGGTGAGGGAGTGAGTGAGTGAGTGAGTGAGTGACAGAGAGACAGAGGGTGAGAGGGCAGTGTGGGTAGTGGTGGGTTCATGAACCCATAAAGCTTGTATGGGAGAGACTCGGCAGACCATATCTCATTACTGGGCTGGCTTGAAATGAGATGGGCCCCTTTTTGCTTGTCCCTCACTGGTTCGATTGATTAGTCGGCAGCCAATCAATGTTAATTAAGGTGTAGTGAATCCTTTAATTGTGGCGTATGAATCATTGTGTCAGAACCCGCCTTGACCTTCACAAGACTTACACTGTGAACAGCCTTGCTGGGGAATAAATACCTTTTATATATTGCAAGATAATGGTAGTCCCTAACGGAGTATAGATTTGATGGACGGCGATGCTGTATATACTGTAGCCTGCAGCAGCAGGCCTCACTCAGATCACACACACACACTGGTTACTCCAACAGAAACTGAACCAACCTTCATATCCTGCTTTTCATTTTGCAAACAGATGCAGAGCACAGACAGATCAATACCTGACAAAACGTTTAAGAGTTAATGTCGTGAGATAAGTGTTGCTATTATGTGTGGCGAGAGGCTCTCTGTGCATATGAAGTGGGGCTTTGATTGATGACTGCCAAAAACAAAATGGCACATGAGAACACCACCGGCACTGTAATTGTGTTTTTTAATGAAGACCTACATTTCACGATGGAGCTGATTTCGCACTCAGTTGATTGTGTCTACGCCCCTCCTCCATCAGCAGCACCACTGCCATCCATCATGCAGTAATAACAATGTAACCTGTATGTGGTTTAAAGCCTGGTGGTTGGTCCATGACTTCCAGCTTTACTCCTCAGCAGACAGATGAATATAACCATGACATTGACTTCTGAACCTAAAAAAAAGAAGAGTGAAGTTCAATCCCTCTAGAGACACAAAAAACATTGTACAGCTGTTTTCACTGGTTGAGTAGTAATATCTAAGACAGCTAACCTGAACCTGAAATCATGCTCAGTTCATCTGTATTTGAGAGAAGAGACTGGATGAATCTGTTTCATAAACAGCAGAACTTCATTATCTTCGTAATTTCTGCTACAGAATTAAATACTTTCAACTTCTTTAACCCCACACTAGACATTTAACTGACGTGCCCCAGTACATTGTGGCCAGTCCAAAGGACAGGGTTGTCTGCTGTTCCCTATTAGTGCTGTGTTTTGTTTTTTTGTTTTTTTTTAATTGAAATGACCTTGCTCTGTTTTCAGATGTAATAACCGGACCCAGTGTGCTGTTGTGGCTGGACCAGACGTATTTCCTGACCCTTGCCCCGGAACCTACAAATATCTGGAAGTCCAATATGAATGTGTACCTTACAGTACGTATTCCTTCGTTCTCTCACACTCACAATAAGCACTGCCTAATGCTCTCGCCCATTCACATTCCCTCCTAACAGCCATGAATCATCAGCAACACCATCAAATGTGTGTTAGTAATGTCCCAAATGTTAAGAATCCATCATCCAGTTTAGAAGGACAGATTAAGATGCAGCTGTGGATGTGAAGACAAATGATGTGAAAAGCTTAACACCCTGTTTGGGTACAGGAAATATTATTGACAGTGTGGTTTACATGTGAAAAACAATAGAGTATATCAGTGCAGAGCGGTGTTTGCCCATTGATGTGATACTGTTTGTCTGTCGTTTAAGTTTTCGTTGTTACTGACAGGAGATTAATGTTTTTGTTCATCTTCTTCATCCCATATGACATCAGTTATGTCAGCAGTTTACACTGAACATCCTCTGTGGAATACTGGATGTTCAGTATTCCACAGAGGATGTGTAATTTATTGATGATAGAGTAAGCGTATCCTATATGTATATACTGTAGATACCGCATCACAAGTGATGCGACAGGCAAATAATTTGAGACTGATGTAGATTTGTCACCCAGAATAATGCTGCTTTGTGGGAATAATGCTGTCAACAAAATGCTAAAAAGAATAAAACTGCATATCTGTTAATGTATTCAGTCAGAAATAGTATTAGCTGCGTTTCATTTTTAGATGCTACTTGTCACAGCCTTCCCATCAGCTCCCCCAGTTCACAGCACTTTTAATATCTTTGAGGAATCATGTCTGATCATGTCATGTCTCTGTTAGCGCAGCGGCAAGAAAGGCAGTTTGACTTTCATCAAAATGAAACATACTTGTTTTCGGTTCAGTTCAGCTCACTGGATGCCAGTTAATGTTCAGACTATTGAGGCGTCTCTGAAGGGAGTAAATAAAAAGGATTTAATTAGTGCAGCAGGTGAAAAACGCTGTCAGGCTGCATGTAGCTTGAGTGGAAACATTTGGGCAGGGATTGGAAAGATCAGTATGGGGTAACAGGATGAACACACAGAGAGGAAGTCCAGGTGAGGCCAGAGGAAGTGGAATGGACATTGCCTTATGACCTTAGGCATTGTGTTGTAATAACCTTTGAAGTGGAACACCAAAGTTCCAGCAATTAGGCCTGCCCAAAATCCTGACATATTGTGCAGCTTGCTCAGAAATGAGATAAAACTGGAAATATTTGGTCATGGGCATTTATCTGTGTAGTCTGCAGCTGCTGGGTCCAAGTGAACTCTAAAAATTCAAATCAAAACCACTTTTTGAACATTTGATGTCCTGACATGGCTCCCTCAGTAGTCTGCCCGACAGGAGCTTTCATGTTGTGAAATAAAACCCATTTCTACCTGTGATCCTGAGCTGGCAGATGGCTCTTTTATACCTGACTTTTAGCAATATGCACATTTTGCTATCTCAGCCACCCAGTGTCAGTGTCTCTGCTAGGTGTCCGTGTCCAAATCTGTCTCAACTAAAATGAGCAGTGACTCAACTTTAATCAGCCCTCTAGTTTTTTGGTTCAGTTCTGAGTTCCTGTCAGTATTTAAACACTCAGTGTGGTTTGCTTTGTGTGTTCGTTACCTAGCATGCCATTGTTTACCTGTAGAGGCAAAAAATGGGTGTTGTCCCTGTGTTACAAACTGGGAAAGTATATATAGAAGTGTATATATAAGAGTATATTTTTTTTTATGTCGCATAGTGAGAGAATATGTCTTTGTCTTTGTTTGCCTCTCAAGGTCAGTTTTTCTCTCCAAGGGTCATAGTTAGATGGTGGTCATCGCCCACCAGAGGGTGACACTGGGGTGATCTCCTTTATCTTGTTGTTTCTGATCCTGATTTTTTTTCCCGCTCCCTCTGGCTGGATGGCTTTTGTTGTTTCCAGCCCCATCCCTTCCACTTAAATGATAAATGGTAAATGATGGCACTTTTCTGAATTTATATGGTCGGCACCCAGTGACACAATGTACTTGCCATCCAGTCAGTTGGGAATTCTGCAAGAGCTTTAGGACCTTCTCCGTTCCCAGTTAGTTGACATCCTCGACTACCCACCTTCCACCAGTGGAGAGCAACTCTATGACTCTTTTATTCTCCTTTGCCCTATCCCTCATTTTGCATAGCTTATGTACTTTCCACTCCCATCCCCCTCTGACTCAAGTCCTTTCACTTCAGGCTACTAATGTCACCCTCCTGAATTTATATTTTGGACATTTGTCAAATATTATGGCTCCATGTAAAAATGTTCCCATGTAATGAAGAGGCTTGGTTTTGCCGCCCTGTCCCGATACCTGGGACACAATTTAATTGCCTTCCAGTCTGATGGGAATTTAACAAGACCCATGGGACACATAGCACTCCCATTCAGTTTTCTGCCTCAACAACCAACCTCCCAGCTTCTTTTTAATAACATTCTCGTCTGCCTTAAGAAAAGCCAAGTCAAAACATGAAACAGTTGTCCCGTACTGTTGGAAAAGTATTTCCTGCAGGTTTGCTGCAGTAACGGGGACACCTATTAGGGATGCACTAGGGAGGGAAACGCGTACACCTTACGTGGTGCAACTATGTCCCTAGAACCACTGTAGGATAAAGAAAATCCTGCAGGCAGTGCATAAACATTTCTGAAGTCATCCAGGTGTTTATTTGTTTATTGACTGGGGAAGCAAAGTCTAATCACTGGTGGTCACTGGAGACTGATTTTGAGATGCGTTTTATGGCAGGGTGTGAATGCAATTCATTTGTGACAACCCAGTCAGCCCAGTTGAAAATCTTCTTTCCTCCCAAAGGAAGCAATCAGATCCTTTTGGCTGGAATGAGCCACATTTAGAGACAGTTCTTTGTGTTTCTGTTTCTTGCTTAATTTTTTAAAATTTATTTAACTACCTGTCCTAGATAATTAATCATGTACTCAATGGACATCTCAAGTTGAAATCTCCAATTTCCAAAAAAACTCCCCAGAAAACAATAGGTTGAACTAGTTAGTAATTGATGACAAAATAATCACGGAGTAACACTGGCGAAGGGGTATGGTTTCAGACAACGCAGCTCAATCGTGGATGGGCTTTTAACACAAGTCTCTTTACTGAGTTCTTGAAACAGACTGAAGGATTTGAGTGTCTAATAAGAGGAGCAGCCGCCCATGACTCAAACTCTCCTTCAGTGCTGGAGTCTGGACTCTGTATTCCACTGACAAGCTCTTCCTCTCAGCCCTAATACTCTTTTTCTCCCTCACTTTCACTTACGTTTTGTCCTTAAAGTGCTCTCACTTCTTCCCCCCCAATATCCCTTTTTTTGCTCCCCCTCTTCCCTCACTCTGCAATCTCAGCTGCCCCTCCTCTCTTTCCTGCCACCTTCACTGACAGCTTTTTATATGTATTCTGCTTGGGGAGCTTCTTTTCTTTTGGGATAAATTACCGCTCCGTTCTCCATATCTTTATAAGCCGGCAAGATTTTACAATCAGATCCACCGTTAATAATAGCAGAGGAGTGTGCTAAATCGATGGACACAAGCCACAGATACAATATTGATTTTATTAATTTGGAATTTGATCCGCTCCATCAGTTGTAATGGAATGAAAATGTTACAATTACCACTAAGAGTGCCAGTGTTTGCCCGTGCTGTGTGGCAGTGTCACAGCGCAAGGCAATCCATCATATTTCCATTTGAGCTGCTGTCTGAACAATTATTTGATATAAGCTGTGTGTTTCTTGTGTGAGGAAATAGCATCACGTTGAACAATGAGGGAGGTAAAACAACACTGACAGAAAGTTGAACCAATAAAAAACGAAATTGATACATACTGTATTTACAAAAGAAGAGCTCAATGCATTAAACTGAATCAGATTTGCTTGTATTTACCCATGGCAAGTCATAATGAAACCATGTGAATATCAGAGCACACTCATTTTTCATCTGCCAGAGGACTCTTTCTTCTTTGTTCTAGTGCAGTTTGTGCATGCTCCCCCATGCACTTTACAGATTAGTAAGGCTGCCCTCAGGCACAAGTGATGTGCTGACGCTTTATGATGACTCATATACATGACTGTGCTCCATTGGCTGACATCTGTCTCTGCCTCGCCCTCTCACCTTGACTTTCCATGGATGAGCGGAGAGATGCACGTCTCTTAGTGCCCTATTAAAACCTTTCTCCTTCGCTTGCTCTGTCTTTCTCTCCATGTAACTTTCACTTTAATAGCTCCTCCCAAAGGTCGAGCTCAGAAGAGGTCAACACAACTGTGTCTCCCTCCGCCCCACCCAGCGTTCTTCCTCGGCAGTAATGAAACGCATACATCCCCTTGGCGGCCCCTCAAATTCTCTGACTTGTCACACAAGAAAGCACATTCAAACCAGTGTTGCCATGCTCTGCCACTGAAAGAGCCTTTCTGTTGCTGTTATCTTTCTTGTCCTTCTCCCTGGCATCAACCATCTGCTTCCGGTAATTAGATGTACCTTTCTGTGTAGTTTCCATGGCAAATTGACTGATTTGGTCCAGGCGAGCGGTCAAACCCCCCCCCCACCCCCCAAAACAAACAAAAAAAAGAGGTAGCTAATTGCACGTGCTTTCAGGGAATCGCTTTTGTTCAGTTCACTTTTCAAAATTGTCACTTCAGTGTGTATGGTAGATGAGGTGGGAGGGTGGGGAAGTGAGAGACAGAAAGGCAGAGAGTGGGAGAACAAAGGAAGAAAACCTGCTGGCAGTCTGTTGCTATACATAAGCCACTAGTTCCCCCCACTGTTTGTAGCTAATAAGGACAATGTAAAATCCTGTCTCACACAGTAGGATCCAGCTCAGCCCTGTCAGATATGGCTCACGCTTTGGAAGCTAAGCCAGGGCATATTATCATGCAATCAATTCTCTGATTTGAACAGAGCGGTGTAATCCTGAGCTCATACCTCATTGAAACTTGCCATGTAATGTGTTCTTCTTTTTCCAACTTACCTAATTCCTTTTTAATTCATTTTACTAATAATAACACACCTAGCAGGTTCAGGGGGCCCTAATCGAATAATGGAATAGATTGTTTTGGCAAGTTTTGCTCAGCACCTGCTACCAATTTCTGTCCTTCTGTGTTGGCAGGTGAAACCCTGAAATCGATGCGCTACACATGGCTATCACTTACAGTGCAGTTTGGGCATAATGTGGTGTGATTACAGGGCCTGTTATTCAGTGGTCACACCTAAGGTAAACACCACCTGTGTGACCAGGATGGGGCTGCACGGCTGTAATGTGGACACTGTGACCGGTTATGCACCTCATATTTTTGTCTTATCAGTCTAGCTCATTGTTATAATGTCCCTAGACATCTAAGGATTTTAGATTAATAAAAACAATGTCTCAGCCGATCCTTGAATGTAGATTTGCTCGGATAGTTGCTCACATTCAGTATTCAGACATCATCAGCACTCTACCTTACAAGCACCCAGGCAGTTCTCTTTGCCTTGGATAATCTTTCAGCAACTTTTAAGCTTCTTGAAGAGTGGATCACTCTATTTCATGTTATCAGTAAATCTACTAAGCAGATTGCATGGAAGTTGAGTGGCTTTTTGCCCTTGAGCTCTCCAATCCACGTTCATCAGGTCTAGTCTGGGAGTCAACACCGTGACAGCAGATACATCACACAACCACACCCTCCTCGCTCCCCACTGAAATGCCAGTGAGCATTAGTTCGCTTGTTCAGACAGAGGGTTTTTTTTTTTTTCTTCCCCCCACCTGAGTGACCAGCTCCACTTCCTCCCATGTGTGAAGGGGGCCTGTAATGCCATCTCATCACTCAGTGACAGCTGACCACTCCCCAACCCACACAGCAAGCTCTGATGACTATAACTTTCTGTCACATATCCCACACACCAGATTCACGCTGGTGTTGTGGCCTGAATTTGCAGAGACTGATCTTGTCACAACACATTGCTTTTAAACTGTGCTTTTGCAGAGAACTCCTGCTTTTGGAGGGATTTACCCTTTACATCTTATAGTCCACCTGAAATCCAAATCAGTCTAAAATTATGTAAAAGTGATTTTAACATGTACTTAATTGAAAGACAGAAAAAAAGGCTGCATGCGTTTAAATAAGGAAAGAAAAAGAAATAAATACTCCTTTTCTCTTAAGCCTCTGAGTAGGCGTGCCAGTGCTTGATTGACAGTTTAGCCAACAGGCTGATTTGCTGCAGAGATACTGAGAGACATGCACTAGTGTCTGTAGCTTTCAAGCCAATCACAGTGGGTGATGTAGTATATAGAATGACTTAGTCTGCATTAGGAGGCGTAGGGTGGGGTAGAAGGCTCGATGGGTTAACTAAACACAGGACTGTCACACAGGAGACCGCTGTTTGTTTCCCATTTCATACCAACTGTTGTATTTATTAACCGTGACCGTGCCGTAATATTGTTGTTTATAACACTGTGACCATGATGACCACGGTCTGGTACACTCTGCACGTTTATTATTTAACCACGACAACAAAGGTCCAGTACACCTGCCGCCGCAGGGGTGCTATTTCAGGAGAGGCACTCCTATAGGTCATATCAGAGGGTAGGGATTTAAAAAAAAAGTGTTGTTCGGGAGAACTTGTTAGCTAGAAAGCTAATGTGGGTTATTGATGTTCAAAATCTGAGGCTGTTATTTTTCATGTGTTATGTAACAGGCTGCTGTCTGAGTAAGCGGCTCCAGCTCTGTGATTGAATGGTGACGTAATGGAACGTAAAGGATGTGTGATCATAGCACATACATATGCTGGATCAGAAAAAAATCACACAGTATGCCTTTTTCACTGAAGACATTTTGACGTTGGAAAAAGACTGGTGTAAATAAAGAATGATCAAGTCCTTTTAGCTGCTTCTGCTTCAGGGTCCTGGTGTTATGAATTCTGGCTCACTGTCACTAATAACACCCGTTTACGGTGGACCTTGAATAACTGATCATTGTCATCATCACTTTGGTTGACAGTCTGAGTGACGAAGTGGAGGCACTTGTTTGCAGGGCTGGACAATATTGTTTAACATAATGTTACGAGATTAACAATATTTTTGATATTGATATGAATCAAAACATGGCAAAGGTCATGTAAGATAATTAGATTACTGATATTGCAATAAACTGTATCTGACTTGTCAAAACCTCTTCTTATGTATAATTAGTTAGAAATGATTAATTTAGACACCAGATTTTTTGTAAAATCATAACAGTATGATCACACTGTCGTTATGCAGTTTGAATGAAGTGTCTACAGTTAATATTATCACCCAGCCCTACTTTATCACATGGGTAAGATAAGGTTCACTTCCCTCATTTAATAATTGTAATAATAAATAAATTAGCAGCTTATTTACAGTTACATAATGTTTGCATAAGAAGGATTTTCATAATAAAAGTGTGGTAGCATTGGGGCTGGGATTAACAATGGTGCTTCTACAGGAAAAAAAAAAAAAGATATTATTTCCCCTGTGGAGAGGTGGTGATAATTGCCTAAGGAAGCAGTGATTACCAGTGTGGATAAATGGTGGTATGACAGGGGTGAATGTGGACATGTGGAAACTGTTTTCCCCCACTAATCGCTGTATAAGCCGGCGTAATCTATCAGGTTCTTGTT
Organism: Toxotes lorentzi; assembly: GCA_037833715.1. NCBI lineage: Eukaryota > Metazoa > Chordata > Actinopteri > Toxotidae > Toxotes > Toxotes lorentzi. The sequence goes on along the minus strand of JBBMJY010000016.1, from coordinate 6,709,757 downwards.
CTGTAGCCACTGCTCTTTTGTTCTCTAGCATACATACAGGACCAACCTCGTGTTTCACAGTTATAGACTAAAACATACTGGAATAATGTAATCTTGCATGCTAAACAAGCTTCTAGAAATATTCATAAACACTCCCATTTATATAACACAAGCAAAGCTTTTATCCTTCACCAGCTACCCACACACACACCGTTTTACACACGTCTGAAAGACTTGTTGGGGTGCCAAGTGTCGAGGATATAGCACTAATTAGAGATTGGTCTCTTCAGGGGTCTCTCCCTTTAATGATCACCCTACTAATCAAAGCTCCTTTTTCATTTCCTTGTCTTTTTTTCTTTCTTTGTTCACTGGTGCTCCACCACGTCCAGCCACACACCAGACTAAACACCCTTGTTCTGTTCTCTACTCCCACACAACCCCCCTCATCTCCCTGCTCTCCTCCATAATTTCAAGGTCCTTGAAAATCAAGACATATTTTAGAAGGTGCAATTAGGTTATTTCTGCTCCAGTTGTTCCACAAAAATGTATTTAATTTTGTTTTGCCTGGGCTGCACTTGTCTTTTTTCCCTCTGTTGGTTGGTCCCACGTGGGAAGCAGGCTGGATGAGCGCCAAGTCCTTGCACCTGTCCCTCAAAGAGAGACAAACACACACACGCACACACATGCATACACACACATATGAGACCAAGCACACACACATAGCATCCTGCATTGTCAAGGTTATAAGATAACATAGCTGCTTCCCAGTAGGAGGGAGAGAGAGAACGTGATGGAGACAGAAAGGAGACACCAGGGAGGAGATTGAATAAGTACGAGAAGGGAGCACAAAGAGAGCAGACAAGTGGTTGAAAGAAAAAGAGGGCTGTTGAGAAATGGAACCTGTAATGATGGTATAGGAGACTCATGAGCACCAGCCGAGGGAAATGATAGGAAAAAAAAAATGGAGATGAGGAGAGAATTCAGAGAAAGAGAGATGGTAGCCTGCGTGTCCTCCCCCATCCTTAGGCACATGCTATTCAAAGCCCCGTAATTTGTGTCATTAATTAAAAAGCTGATGGGATGGAGTTAAGGGGTTTGCACTTTGCAACTCTGTGGCTGAAAGAGAGAGAGAGAGAGAATGGAAAAAAAGAGGGGGGAAAATATTGCAAAAAATATTGCAGCCATTCTGCCATGAATCTCTATTAGCGGCTAATGATACCATTCTGATACCTCTCAACCATTAGTGTGAAATTGGTAAGCGTTAATTATTCAAATGAAAATCCATACAGCTGCTGCTCACATGACAGGGTCTTTGCTCACAGTAGCTAAAGGTCCCTGTGGTTAGCTGCTCAGCATGTGTCTTAAGCAGCAACTAGACTACAATAAGTATTCAGACTGACTTCTCAGGTGAAGATTATATTTGGAATTATGCATTATCTGAACAAACACATCATGGACCGCATTATGCACTGGCAATATAATTTTATAAAATAAAATACTGAATTTTACAGGGTATGATATGGCTTGAAGTACATGCACACTAGCAAAAGACTTTTTACATTTATTCTAAATTCTATTCTTGTGCTGCTTATTAAATTTGCTACAACAGCTTGACCAATTAGGTAAGCTGCAGAATCAGCCATGTCGCCTTTTCCAGCTGGATGTGCTGGACTGGATGAACCACACGGCAGCCAAACCGTTACAAGCTGCATGCACATGGATCAGTGAGTTATTGTTTTGCCCAAACCTGTTGCCAGGATTTGGTTCAACCTGGCCGCTGATTGTATTCACTTTAACTGTGGCCTGGTAGAACACTTTAAATGAAAATTAACCTGGAAGATTGACAGTAAAAAAGGTAAATTAAATATGTAATTTAAATATATAATGATGCATTGATTGTTGAATGTGTTGGATGTTCCCAGATAAAAGTGGGCACCTGTTTTCTGTCCCTGAACCTAAATAAAACAGTCTTGGAAAGTGACTGAGCAGCATTTCAGATACTGTAGAGCAAGGCACCTAACTCCATACTGCTCCAGTGGAGCTTCACACTGGCCCAAAGATAAGTTTGCTTTTATTGGGCTGCTTCCAGGTGTGCTGGTGTGCAGGGTTTTGGTGAAAAAGCTCATTCATCCTTGTGAATCCATACCACGTAAGTGATGCAGAGGAGATTTGTAAATTTGTAAATTTATGGGATTGTAATATTCTCCTTGCTAGTGATGGCATTCCCCCCTCCTGGTTTGCATTAACGTCCAGGGAAGGATGGTAACATCTGGTTGTCTTATACCTTTAAGAAAATGTGCCAGACCTTTTCAAGTCTTGATGAGAAATCCAACTGTCACTGCAAAGGCAGGATGATGAACTTTTCTTACATCAGGTGACAGGTTCCACTGATCATCCATCAAATTGGAGCAATTAATTGTCAAATTATAACTTTAAGTGGCAGCTAAACCCACTCATGTCCCCTAAGTGGCTGAAATGGCAAGAGCTTGCAGGGCCTTTCCACCTTTAAACTCCAGCTTGGGATGCAGCCCCCAGACCCGTCATGAAATCGGTGTATTTTTCCAAATCCTCTCTGCTTTTAACTAATTTGATGGCCACTCCATGCTAATCATCTTTTATTCAGATTACTGGCTCATCACCTCATTCAGTGTTTTAAAGTTGATTTCACTGAAGCACAGTGTGTTGGAGAGCGGTGTGATTAGCATTAACATGATGATTACACAATTCAGTGGAGTATCTTCATCATTTGTATTTATGTATACCTTCAAATGATCTTTAAATGAGTGGACCACAGGTAAAAAGCTGTTGTTTGTGCTCTTAGCCGTTAGGAAAACAGATCATATCTGATCAAACTGAGGGACATGCTAAACTATCTGCTGTACATAATCCATTAATTGCTGCTCCGCTGTCTTTAAATATCAAGACAAGGCTTTTGTTTTGAGGGTTTTTCGGGGCAGAGACACAGACATAGGAAAGTTTTTATCATGTAGAGCCTATGACTGAGCTATTCAAGGGCCTATTTTGTGTGGTGGTAGAAGATGTAACCCTTTCACAGAGGTGAGAGTAGCTCCAAAAGGACTTCTTTTGATTTGTAGCCTATTTCTGTGCATATTTTTGACATCAGACAGGGCACACGGAGAAAGGAGAGAAAGGGATGAGAGAGCTAAGTGCTTTTTAGTTACTCAGTGACAGCCGTGACCAAAATCGTATTAAGGTCACAATGGGGGTGGTGGGGTGGAGTAAAGAAGCTTTTCAAATGAATCAATTCTCCGTCTCACTCTGCTTTTGCCCCCTGCTCCACTAGTATCTGTGACGCAGTAAACGTGGATCTCCAAGGCTCACATTACAGGTATTTTTCAGCCTGTACAGAACAATATATGCAGTGAAACATGAGTGGATGTGACATGAGGAAATTGGTTTGAGTGATCTCGCAAGTGAATTTGCTGCATCCAGCGGCATCTTCTGGTCAAGCAAAAGGGCCAGATGCTGTACTATATCTCTGGGAGTGACACGTTTCCTTGTCAGGGATTTTATCCACATCCTTTTACTCCCTTCTCACACCATCTCCCACGGCGATTGCGTCGCATACCACTTCTCACATCCCCGCCGCTAATGCCTTTTTCTATAGATCATTACCCTCCCCTCCCCTCACCACTGTTAGCGATCGCTCAATCAGAAATGCTGGCTTCCCTGTGGTCCCTGTTGTGTGGCCGTTGCTCATGGGAGGTGAAGAGGCTTCGTTTTGCTGTTTACTTTGAATTGATCTATGGGGTCCACATGCAGTTCCGAGTTATTGGCAAATTTGAGTTGCCAGTAATGGTGGCTCAAATGTAGCCCAGAGCTATTGTTGCTCAGGCTTGGTATGGACTTATCATGTTTCAATGACAGCCGGAGTGTTTGCCATTGATGAGGTGCTGTGCTGTACCCGTGTACAATTTTATGATCTGACAAGCACAGACTACTTTTTGAAAGCCTCTCTCCCCTCCCCGTTATTTTTCTCTCTCTTGCTCTTTTCCCCCTGCCTGACACAGCTCCGCCACGTTCTCTGTTTTGCATTGGCTCACTGCCTTGCATTAATATTTTTCTCCTCTAATAACTTTCCCATCTTTCAAACTTTGCCCCCGCCTACGCCTACCCACTGACCTCCATACCTCACTCTGTTGCACTCTCCATTTGGAGGAGAGGACTCTTGTAAGCCCTGGTAACAGAGGTTAATCCTCTCTTATTAGAACCGGGATTACTGGAGGGGAAGGGACAGGAGCAGGCTCGCTGGGTTGATGCTAACCCCTACTACAAATGGAAGAGACCAGCAAAATGCTGTGACTGACATAAAAAGCTTGTCCAGAAGGGAAGTGATATATAGAGAGTTAAGATGTAATAGCCTCAGTAGACCTTCAGTATACTTGTTGTGTTGTAGAATCAAACTAGCCTAGCTATTACATTTCACTTACACATCAAGTTATCCACATCTAATAAAATAGGTCATATATGAAAGAATACAATTTTCTTGCCAGTAAATGCTATATACAAGAGGATACTGTATTTTAAATGTTGTACAATTTAAGACTTGATTCATCTTTCTTCTTCCTACAGGCTCTTGTGTGATGCAGTACTTTTTCTCTCCTTTCTAAAAACTTGATAAAAATGTTTTATGTGTCTATTCCACTAACCCCCTACTGTACTGTGACTGTAATAAAGAAAGACAGTTATCACATCATTAATCTGTTCTTTATTTTTTTTTCTTTCTTTCTCTCCCCTTCATGCCTAAAAATAGAAGTGGAACAAAAAGGTAACTAAATGCCAACAACTTTTCATTTTTCACCTGCATATTCATTTGGGTGTATGCTTGCTTTTTTTTTTTTTTTTTTTTTTTTTTTGTTGACGGGGTTCTCAAACAAGTTTCTGGCCTTTTCGTCAGTTTTTGCTCCCCGTATTATCCCCTGGAGTGGTTCAAACTGTCATTCCCGG
>JBBMJY010000016.1:6661959-6704710 GCA_037833715.1 Toxotes lorentzi | reverse complement strand
TCCACGAATCTTTTTCGGTCTGGAAGGGGAAAAAAAAGGGAAAGAAAGGACAAAAACTTTTCCTTTTTCCCCCGCATGTTCATTTGGGGGTGTGTTTTTTTTTTTTTTTTTTTTTTTTTTTTTTTTTGGTGACGGGTTGCTAAAGCAGGTTTCTGGCATTTTAGTAGGTTTGTGCTCACTGTATGATCCATTGGAGTGGTTAAACATGTCATTCATGGGGAAAATATAGTAATATTACACTGAACTCCTATCTTCATTTCTTGCTCTTCAACAGCGTCACAGGCTGACATGTCTTTTGCCATTGCCACGTATATGATTATTCTGTGTGGTATATGATTATTCTCTCTGCTGAAATCCTGTAACTCTGGGATGTTTTTCCTCCCTGTAATAACTGAAGCTTATTCCACCTCTGCTTTATCAGCTGCATAATATTAAAGGAGAGGGCTATATAGGGTGATCAATAGCTTGTCCAATAAGCTGTCAGCATTTTTGATTATAGCTCTAACATGATGATGGCTATAACCTTCAGGGACACACCAGCCAATACTGGAGACAGATCGTAGCAGTCATATTCTTACCTTATCAGCACTGCATGATGCTGCAGAACATACTGTATGCTAAATCTTCACTTGTTCCCCAGGAGCATTGTGTTTGTAGTGGTACCTTTGTGCATGAGTGGGAAGCATGTCCTTTGTCAGACATTAAATATAAAGCTAGATTGAAGTCAAAGATGGAAATGGTATCATTAAACAAGAGTCAAGTGTTCTGCTTTAATAGCTATGCAATAAATTCCATAGTAGTCATTCATTAATGACATATCACTGAAATCTGTGGCAAAGAGAATGAGAAATGAAGGTGAAGGGGGAGTTTTGCAGAAATGACTCTGCTGGTGCAGTAACAGTGTTTTTGTCAATTCCCCATGAAAGCCATGATTGCTTTTTTTCTCTAATATCTATCATTCATTCCTCCATCTTTGTGCTTACATCTTTAAAAAAGCATATTCTACAATCTCCTCAGAGTCCAGTGTGCTGTCAGTACAAAGCTTACCTACTCTGACCTTGTACATCAGCACATCTTGTCTTTTTCAACTGTAGAAACAGCCCTCTTAGCATTTAGCAGAGCAACCGCTGAGATGTGTGCCAAGGCGCTATGTCAATGGGATGCATCTTGCCACATTTTTCACCCGCAGGTAGACAACATGTTTAATCTTAACAGATTACAAGGGAAAGAAGCCTCTGTTTTCGCTGTCTCTTTTCACTCCTTCTCCTCAGAGTGCACAGTTTTTACCTCTCGACTGATCTGCAGCTAGAACCTGTCAGCGCTGTGCCAGGCTCCTGGCCCATTACAGTGAAAGGAGCCTTCACACACACTTTGTTTTTATTTGTGATGTATTCTGGGACCAAACCTGTGGAAAAAGGAATTCTGCACTGTCTAAATTATTTATTGTTCCTTTCCATCCGACTTACACTTCGGACAGTGTTTATTTTTCTTGGTATTTTTAATGTTATTTATGTTTTGTGTGTGTGTGTGTGTTTTTTTATTTTATTTTTTTTATTTTATTTGACGTTAAATTAATTTGTTTAACCTACTATTAATGCATATGCATTGTTATCCTGAATCCAGATGTCATCTTTTTAAAAAGACATTTACTATTGCCTCAGTTTCAGATGATCCATAATGAGCAGAAATTAGCTTTTGCAAACAGAGCCCACTATTGACCTGCTCCAGCTGTATTGCCTTGGCCTAGCTTTATCAGATTTGAGTACAAACCAGTTCACATATAATTAGTTTACTGTGTGTGGCGTTGTAAATCATGTGGCAGACTAAAAATGTCATGGGGATGAAATAATGGACAGGCAATCATGATACAGATGATGTAATTACTGTAGTTTTTTTTTTTTTTCTTTTGTTTTCTGTCTCCTGAAGGGCTGCCTCGGCCAATAATTAAAGCATAGCTATTAATCAAAATCTTTTAAATTTGGGTTTGTGTGTTTAATGCTATTTATTAATGACAGAAGAGAATGAAAACTTTTTTTTTTTTTTTTCAGGCACAATTATATTTATTTTGGTAGACATGTACAGAAAGGCTATTCTAAAAAATGAAAATCAAGAGAATTAAAATGATGTGTGTGTGGGCAAGTCATTCCATAGTAACATCCTCTAATTTGTCTCAATTGAGTCAGAAGAACCATCACTTAATCTGTTCACCAATCCCTAAACTCGTAAGTCTGTATGTTCAATGACATTGTAACTAATTGCCTTTAGGATCTGAGACTAACTGAATTAGAAGTTTCTTAGCCAAAAAACTGTGAATTATAGTAAGTAACTGAAACCAAAAAAACACGTAATACATTTGAGACACAGCTTGAAAACGGTGGTTGTTTTTGTATGTTGGTTGCAGTAATCATATGAACTTCATTACCAATTATTTTTTTACAGTTATGATCTGTTAGGTATGACTCCACTTCTTGGTCCTTTGCAGTGGAGAAGACTGAACTACAGATTTCAACCTAATTTTTGTTGCATTCGGTTGGTGTTTTATATATTGATGTATAATACCTGCCAATGTAACTCTGTACTTGTTTTTCCCCTATTTTGGCTCCTCAGTATTCCTGTGCCCAGGGCTTCTGCGCAGGGTGTACCAGAGCGAGCACCTCTTTGAATCTGACCACCAGTCCGGAGCCTGGTGCAAAGACCCTCTCCAAGCCTCCGATAAGATCTACTACATGCCGTGGACACCCTATCGCACCGATACGTTGACCGAATACTCCTCCAAAGAAGACTTCATTGCTGGGAGGCCGACAACAACCTACAAACTCCCACATCGTGTTGACGGAACTGGCTTTGTGGTTTATGATGGGGCGCTCTTCTTCAACAAGGAGCGCACCCGCAATATTGTCAAGTTTGACCTGCGGACTCGTATCAAGAGCGGAGAGGCCATCATCGCCAACGCCAACTACCATGACACGTCTCCGTACCGGTGGGGAGGGAAATCGGACATTGACTTGGCTGTAGATGAAAATGGCCTTTGGGTGATTTATGCCACTGAGCAGAACAACGGACGGATCGTCATCAGCCAGCTCAATCCCTACACGCTACGCGTTGAGGGGACCTGGGACACAGCTTACGACAAGCGCTCAGCGTCCAACGCCTTCATGATCTGTGGAATCCTCTATGTAGTAAAGTCAGTGTATGAGGATGATGACAATGAAGCAACAGGAAACAAGATTGACTACATCTACAACACAGAACTAAGTAAAGATGGGTTTCTGGACATCCCTTTCCCCAACTCCTATCAGTACATCGCTGCTGTGGATTATAATCCCAGAGACAACCTGCTGTATGTTTGGAACAATTACCATGTGGTGAAATACTCTCTGGACTTTGGAGCGTTGGACAACAGACTTGGTAAGACCAGCTTTATTTATTCTTTCACTTAGAAATTAGGACTAGCAACAAACAGCCATTTTTTCACATTCATATAATGTGTTTTATTAATTTTCACACAACAATAGGATGAAAGAGTTTTCAGACACAGAAAATAATAGCTAAATTAAATTAAATTCTTAGGTCTATGACACATTCATTGTCTAACACAGAGTTTTTCACATTTTGTGTTTTAGCCACAAGCTAAAGTCTTTTATTCTCTCTCGTTGCTGCCTTTGCAGAGGAGCAAGCGGCATTAAACTTCCCTAAACTCTTTTGAAAAGTATAATTTCTCCACTCCATTGTTCTTTTTATAAATTGGTGCTTGTTGGGAAGCATGAAATGGAAAAAAAGAACCTGTTTTGACACACCAAGGTAATTCTTTGCGCTATCTCATCAACAGTTCTAGTCAAAAGTGTCACAAGTTATCTGACTGTGAAGTCCCTACCTCTGCTTTCTCCTCTGGAGCTTTTTCTACCTGCCGCTTGCCAGTTTAATTTGTTTTCCTTAGCTGGCTGCTACTCTACCACAAATCTTTTTCATACACTGCTTCAACACACCCCATAATATATTCATTCATTCAGTGACCGTGCTTACAGTGTTTGGTTTTGATGATACACAGCTACCCATAATATAATTTGTTGTAGTTAAGGAGAGTGAAATGGTGTTGTTATGTGCTTTCTGCATTGAATGATTATCCATCAATTTTTAACAGTGGCACACAATGTTCACAATCACTTGTGCACGTGCACACACACACACACACACACACACACATACACTTTCAAATGCAAATGTAAATTCTCTGTACTAGATTTCCTGGGGAGATGTTGAGTTGTGTGTTTGGCTTTTGTTGCGCAGAATAGGCTGCCTTCCAAAGAGTCTGCTGCATGAATATAGATAGTAAAATGTTGCATTAAGTGGATGGATGGAGTCGGAGAACAAATATAAATGTCAGATAAACAGAGTGATAAGGAATGAAAGAGTGATTGAATGGACTCTGGGGTAATAAACAATTTAGTTTGATCAACTCCCAGACCAAATACAGAAACAGAGGATGCAGACTTATTTTGGTTAAAGCAAGTGCTGTTAGCTGTGCACATTTTCCACAATATTATCTCATGAGGAGCCTAATTTTGAGACGGTAGGAGAGTTGCAACAAAATTGTTTGAATCAGCATCACTGTCAACCACCTCACAGCACACAAATTAGTTTGCATTTGCTGCTGCATCATATTGTTTGTTCCATTTATGTGCTTCTCCAGTGAGGATGTGTAAAGATCAGAGAGATAAATGTGAGTCACACTGGAAATATCAGTAACAGAAAGTCACAGCAACAATGGTTTCTGTGAGAGAGCCACAGAGTGTGTGGAGGATGGAGGGTTTGATGCAGAGTATCTATACTAAAAAAGAAAGATGAACTCTTAAACAAAGGCACAGAGTCAACAGAGGAAATGTTTTTTTTTTCCAACAGAGGAAAGCAGCAACTTGATAATCTGGAGTTGATGCAGTCATTCGGTTAATTTGACTGGATAAACCAGCAGGCTGGCATACTATGTCGTGTCAAAAGCCAATGCAGCACTTTGCTTCCGCTGCAAACACGAGCTTCTGAAATTTGATCCAGTGTCATGATCACAGTGCCTGTTAACACTCCCAGAAAGGTGTCATTCTCTGATCGCTCTAACACGGGCTCATTTCCACTTGTGCTTCCACCTCCATGAGCATGCATGACCTGCCATACCAGTGAAGCATGGTATATGGGCAACAGAGCAGGAGAGACATGGCCAGACCCACAGCTGGGGCCCTGTGCCGTATGCCAAACCACATGGGCCAGGGGACAGCACATGCTGCAGTGCATTAGACAGGGGCAGGGTAATGATATCTGGACTTCTAACTATCCTACTGTGACAAATTTTTAACGATTTTGAATCTTTTTATTCTCTTTTAACAAGTGATATTTTTGCAGTGTGGATGGGAGATGTTTTCTACCCTTACAATAAACCTTGTGAATAGTGTTTGTTGATATTTATGAAAATAAAACATTTTTTGGGGCATTTAGAATACTCCTAACAAGAATCCTATGCTAATCTGGTTTTAATGTTGTGGCTGATCGGTGTACACTTGCTGCAGCCTCTTGCCTTCAACAGACACAGTCCAAACAGCCTGTTTCAAGGACGGATGATCTATGCCCGAGAGTGCTTCCATGACAACTCCATTGATAATTAAATTCACTGAATTGGTGATAAAAAATGTGCTTCACAGGCTGCTGTTAGCAGGCAGATATAAAGGCTCCCTTACCATCAGTCCCCTTTTCATGATCAGTTTCAATGCAGAACATTCAAGGACAACTGAAATAAATTGCTCTATGGTCCTCTTTTAATAAAAGAAAAGAAAATGTAATAGCCACAGCACATAATACTTGAATCGTCAGTAGCATTCAGGAAGATGAGGCAAATTTTACAAAAATGTGACTTTTGTTGTATCGGTAATTGAAAATTATGCAAACTAACTTACAAAGGTCACAGTGACCTCTGTAGAGGATGTTGATCTTTCGACAGTTGTCTCAACTGTCCATGACCCAGTTCTGCAAATCACTGTTTCCCCCCCTTTCCTCTTCAGCTCACCCAGCCCCTTCCTTGAAGGACAGCTTGGAAAACACAGAGGTTTGCAGTCAAGCAGCTGTCATTCGAGAAGCTGCTTGAAGTCAGAGTCAAGATAGTAACCAGCAGAAGAACTACTTCTGATATATATATGTCTGATATAAATATCAGCCAATATATCAATATTGGATTTTTTTAATTCGCTAAAATCCAGTATCGGTTGGGCTCTGGTTTAATCCCACGTTATTGTATCAATACACTATTTACACTGATTTGTTTACTGTTTATATACATGTATAAATGCAGATCGGATCATTCAAATTGAGGAGTGTTTACAGAATACAGTCATCAGCCTCTTTCAGTCTGCTGATACTTCTCTGCAGCCTGTATGAGGTTTCCCCTTTATCTCATGTTTCAGTGAGACAAACCTCTGATGCCTGAATATGTGACTGCTGGAGTGATTCTTTTGTTGATTCATAATTGGTGCATAGGATGCTGCACAGTTGGTGTCATAGATACATTCACTGTCTGGTAGTCTTGTAATTTTGCCACATGTTGCCATCTGGCCAGGGCACGGTGCCAGCCCTGCGGGGTGTGGAGTGAGCCCGCAGACGTGCCGCCCCGACCTTCATTCCGCAGCAGCCGATGTTTTGGACGCGCAGGCCCGTCTTGGCTCTATTTGGAAGTGGCTGACACATGCTAAATTGATTAAGACTGTCTAAGCGGTAAATGCAGACTGGCAGAGTCTGGTGGAGATAATCTGAGTGTGACTCAGTGTGTTCTTAAAGGCACGAGCTGTTGTCCTTTGGCTTTCATGCTTATGAGCTAACATTCCATTACCTGTCATTTTATTTGATTGACATACTTTGACATGCTATTATACAGATTCCCGTGACATCCTGCAGTTGTCATGTGTCATTACGAAACCTTTTCTTCCTTGATTACAAAGTTTTAAGAAATATCTTGCTTAGTAATTCACACTAAATGCTACTATTCCACAAAAACAGTCTTTTGCATGCTGCATGAAGCCCTTTTTGATGTCGAGGCTTAGGAATGTAGGCTACATGCTTATTTGCAGACTACGCACTTATCACATGCCTGGTGCACCTCTTGCAGAGGGCAATATTTTTTCAAGGCAAAGTGCGAGGCTGAGGATTATACTTTAGAATGGTTTTTCTGACACATGTACACACATGCGTGCGCACACGCACACACACACACACACACACACGCACGCACACACACACACACACACACACACACACACACACACGCACGCACGCACGCACGCACGCACACAAACACGTGCCCAAATGCACGGTCTTCTTGGAAACCCTTTAATGCTGCAACACAATGGGGCTCTGTTAGTAATGCAGCTTTAGATTTTTTAGCGTGGAAAGAGAGGGAGCTTTGTTGGTGCTTCACAGCCTCTTTGAATGTTCTGAGCCATATTCCCTCATGTAAGAATAATTTGTGATATATTGTAAAATGTAATCATTGTTATCCTATTAGCGCATGAGTTTTGCTGATCTTTGTATACTTCTGTTTAATGTCTGGTATGGAATTTCAAATGAAAACTTTGAACAGGGAAGCTCACGTTTCAAGTGGTTCAGAATGTGGCACGTTCATTCGGACTGTGTGATACCCCATTGTATATCATAAGATTTTGACTGGCGGTCCTCCTCCTGACTGGCTATCCATCATGTGCCTTGTCAACTCTGCCTTGATCCAGAAACCATACACAGATCACCTGTGTAGTGAGAGGGGTGGCAGGCAATCCTTCAATTAAGACCAGCACCCTATCCATCTCTCCTGACATGTACAGAAATGAGGGAAAAAACATACTTCAAAACAAAAATCTGATACTTTTGTCTAATGTGAAATTTGTGGGGGTTATTAACGGGGATTGTTTGGTGCATTTATCTGGGCATCATCTGTTTTCATTGTGTAAAGCCAAAAAAAATGATAAGATTAGTGCTTCCTCAGTTTCTTTTTTCTACACCTGGTATAGAGCCGATCAGCTGTGCAGTGTGTGATCTGAGCTGGTATCTGATGTGTGTGTGTGTGTGTGCGTGGCTACTGGTTTCTCTAGAGTCCCCAAAATTGCCACATTAAATTTAACAGGCTTGGTGGCACACAAGCTAGAAGTGATTTATTTTTGCCAATCAGCCGAGTAAATCTGATTGGAGGCCTCTGAAGCATCTTTTACTCTCTTTATCACCGGTGTCAGAGTTCCTCTGCACAGCTTTGCCTTACCCATTTTGGCCCATTCTACTGTTGGTTGACAGTCTTTTGAAAAGCCTTGCTCAAGGCTGTTTTTTGGCAAATGGTGAGACCTTGCCGGAGTGTCGCTGTTTTTAGTGAGTCTGAAATCCTCTCTCCTCATGTGCTTGCACTCCTCTTTCCTCCTTTTGCTTTCCCTGGTACGTCTGACAGTGTTTAGTCTTGTCAATAGCCTGACCGACTCAATTTTTTCAACATTCCTCCGTTTCGCTTAGAAAAGATGTTGCTCAATATTCTTTGGACTGTGAGTTTTTAGTGCACATCAGTACAGAACTGTGTTAATACTATAGAAGTTTAGATGCATGACATGATTTGGGGTTTTGAGACTATTTGAGAGTATATGAAATCAATAAATGAAAATCAAATTAGCAAAATCCTCTTTAGCAAATGGAGATGAGCTAATATGCATGGATCACATCAAGCAAAAAAAAAAAAAAAAAAACTTGTGTTTTTGTGTCTTTGCATGCATTCACAGCTCACCTCTGTAGTGAATTTACCCAACAGTACTTCACTGTACTGCATATGCAAGCAGACTTAGCTCACATCTCCTCTGTCATTTCACTCAGACACAGCGAGTGTCTCTTTGGGCTCGTGTCCACGTGTGCATACATATCAGCCCGGTGCATACGCTTCTCCCAGCGCTGTGACCTCCATAGATGCCCTCTCAAGTCCCAGGAAGAGGGCTTGGGAATGAGAAATTAATTGCCAAACAATGCATAGCTCCCATCCATTACGGTTCTCATCATGTCGGATCATATCGAGGCATTACCGGATGTCTGGCTGCATAATTTAGCGCACCTCCCCCCACCCCCCTTCACATCCCAGTTGCACTCAATGATGGATTTGTGGGCCTGCCACAAAAGGCTCCATTAAATGACAGGACCTTTATCATCATTTTATTTTCCAACCATTCTTCTCAGCACACGAGGACATGTGTAGCGTTTTGGTGGGATTGTATTCCAAACATTAGAGAACTGATAAGACTGGGAGTGAATCATGCTGTTATGAAGCGGGTGCTGATGTTGTGGGATGACTTAAAGTAGATGTTAGGCCTCAATAGATTTTTTTTTTTCTCAAATTCTCTTTGCTTTTTTTTTAATAAGGTCAGAGTCTTACTAGGACAGGGTTTTTTTTTTTATTGTTAAGTTCAAATGAGACTTTTTATTGTTAAGTTACCTGACCCTCATTGTAAGCTGACACTTTTCAAGAGATACCGTACCAGACTTTTGCATGGATTTCCTAACATAAAACGTAAATCCCACAGTTTTGTAACTTGTTGTTGTTGTTTTGAAATTGCAGCTAATTCTTCCTTCTGTTTATCAGTCATACTCTCACTCTCCCCGAAGCTTTTGAGCTTTTCATCATGACCTTTTGTGACACCGGATAATACTGGCTGCTTGACAGATGGTTTGGTTCAAGGGTCATTTTTCAGCAAAGATGTCAAGAGACGTTTCCAACTTGTTTCCACTTGTCTGGAATTAATATCATCCATGGCAAGAGCACATTGCAGAAACTCACGTAATAGTTGAATATTGCGGAACAAACACTTATTTGATTTAGTGTCGAGAATTAGAGAAGATCGATACTGTTCTTATGCACAGCAAATATTCAAAGGGTTGGTTTTGCTCTTTGGGGCCTAAAACTGTTCAAAGTTCATGAGGATTGTTTGGATTGTTTGCTCATAATAATGACGATAGTTTCACTTTCCCTTAGCTGCCTCTGCCTTAAAAAGAAGTACTGACTTCTCACCTAACTTTAAGAGAAGTTATAAAGTGAGTTATAAAGTGGAAGCAGCACCCTCTGTTCAAACAGCTAAATGAAACAAGTATATGGTTGTAATTTCTTTCTGTGAGACCCATTAACAGCTATGATCATGGATTTGGGCTTGAAGTACACTTCAGTCTAAAAATACATGTCCAAGCTCTCAGAAATCCCATTTTGCAGCCTTTAAACAGGCCAGCAGAAAGCAAATGGGTGACATCACACACAGACTGTCCGATATTTTCTACACTCTTTAAAAGTGCCTACTGAAGATGTAACCATGCATAAAGGTTCAAATACTAAAATTAGGAGGTAATTGGGTTCAGCACAAGGCTGGAGTCACTTTACCGTCTGATGCTCGTTTCATTTTTTATCCCCGAAAGCCCTTTCCACCTCTTTTGATCTGAGAGTCTGCAGAAGTTTCTCCGAGCCGACGAACCCGCTCTTGGTGCGGAAATGGCAAGTCATATAAACCGGATTCATTTCATAATAGCATAGCAGGTTTTTTTCCTGGAGCCAAGTAGAGCGGGCTTATCTAATTGTGGAAGCCACGAGCCCTGGGATACAGAGAGAGAGGCTAATTAGTTTGAAACGAATGCTTTGAAATGAAGCACAAAGCTCTGTGTGTGGTGGTAACAGACTTCATGCGTTTGGTGAGGGGGATTTTGTGAAATAGAAGCGGAGCGTAAATGATGAGTGGAGTTGGTGTTTCAGTGACAGGACGCTGGAGTTTGCTCCTGTCTTTTATGAATGAGAAGGTTCCCTGTTTAGGTGCAGGATCATTCTTAAACCCCTTGGCTTAAGAATAATGAATGGCTAATAGCTGACTATTAGTATTATTCATTTTTTATCAGGGTTGCATTGCCTTTGAGAATGCAGTGATTCTTAAATATGCAAAAGATAAACTGCTTTGAGGTTTGAGGTCATATATATTAAATGATGTTCTTAAACTTTGCCTTGTGTCACTGTGCAATATCTAAACACACAATTGTACTTAAACATAGTTCAAAAAGATATTTGAAGAGCAACAGAAGACCACCCATCTCCCGTCATATTTCCATGTTGCTCTTTGTGGTCCAAAGTTTGGCTGTTGTTTCTTTACGCCAGCCCATTACAAAACTTGCAGCCAAAAATGCTTCAGACGTTGAAATCCTCCTGTTAAGGTCACTCAGAAGTCCCTCGGAGCATACCAAAGACTTGCTCACCTCGTTGGTGCTCTTGAGCTTAGTTTTTTCTCTCTCTTCATCCCTCTGGATGGAATGGGAAAGCAAGCAAAGCAAAACAATATGTCCTTGTGTTGTCTCCAAGGCGATAGTGCCTGCAGACTGTGGCTGCTGGCTTTCCTTTTTTTTTTTTTGTGCCCATCTCATGGAAAAGATATACGTTTGCTCAAGGACACTTTCTTCTTTTGCAGTGCTGCTCTCTGTCTCTGGTGTGTGTATTTGAAGGAATATTTAACATGCTGCATGTGGACATAACATTCTGAAAATTAATTAAACAGCGGACTCAACTGGATCTCCTGGAAGAATGGAATTACATTCTAGACATGGTTCCCATTGACTTTGAATTAAACTCATGCTGTGATGGCGATTTCCTCAAGCCATATTCCTCTGTAATTTCATATTATCTCCTGCATGGAAAAGGGTGATGTGATAACTTTTATCAGTATTATCTAAAAGGGACTGGTAAACTAAGGACAGTGGCAGCCAGCTATTGTCTTGCTATGATCATGTACTTCAGAGGGAGACCATATAACATTTGAGAGAAGCAACGGCACATTCAGCCTCTTACAAATAAAAAGCTGTGTGTAATTGTGGGCTAAACAACTAAAACAACCAAATAACTGAAAGAGCAATTCAAAGATATTAACTGTGGCCACAGTGTCTGCTAAAACAAGCCTGTATAACTTTTGCTGACTCTGCTGAGCAGTAAAACACAAGCACAAAAGGAGAAGATTAATAAAGTTCATAAACAAATTCAGAAATATGTGGTTACTGCATGCAGCAAAATCTGTTTGATATGTTTGCTAACATTACCTAACTTTCACCTTCTTCCTATAAAACTGTGAGTACTGTGTCACATGTCCCTGCACAGTTTACTTACTTGCATCAGTTTGCATTTTTTGGGGTATCTAAAGCAACAAACAGATTCACTCCTGTATCAGCCATCCTGACCACTATAGTATTTCCCTTATCCTAATAGGCCCATCTGTACACCTTTTTAGCCACTGGCTTATCTGGGCCTGTGCACTGTGACCTTTACTGACCCCAATATGTGCTGTGAATTTCCATGATCAGTTTTCTATGAGGTACTCTCATGGTTTCCCTTTACTATAAGCAGTTTAATCAACACCGGCTAATGTCAGTTTATACTGAAATCGATGCCACTTTGCTTTACCAAGAGCCAGTGTGACATGTTTGGGATTATCATCTCCTCAAATGCAGATGCATAAATAAGTTCTTTCATAAATAATCAAATAAATAGACTGTCCTTCATGATATTTCTCCCTCCTGTTTTCATGATCATTGCAGTTGAGGGATCTGCTGGGCTGCTGCGGCGCAGATTGATGATGATGTCTAATAGTGGTTATAGAATGTAAATGGTGACCATCTTAGTGGCTGGTGGAAATGTTAAATATCTATTTGAGCATTCATGTGTTTTTTTTTTTAAAGCCCTGTTGATGGGTGGTAGTGTCATTTTATGTTGGTTGATGAGGGTTTGTTTCTGAGTGTGTGTGTATGTTAGTGCTTGTGTGCTAGCTAATTCAAGTGCTAGTAATGGCACACACCTGTTTAACAGTTCGAGTTTTTGTGGCTTTCCCTTAACATTTACTTCTGTAAACTGGGCTGATTTGTTTTTTCTGTGTTTAAGAGAAAATTATGCAGCCTGCATTACCAGGCAGTTTGGAGTAAAAAAGGCTCTGTGTGCCTTTAGTTGCAGTTGCCTTTGCAGTTCAATGAGATTCTTGTTATAGTTCCATTTTACTGATGGAGTGCCTCCACAGGAGTGTCCAAGATACCTGCAGATCTTAAAACACAACAAACTCTTTTGTTAGTGAGAGAAAACAAATACTCAATCAGTCTGGAACTCTTGCTGCGACGGCAACCTATTTAATCAACCTTGGCTGTCGTTGAATGCTGTTAAGCGTTGAATGCATTGACTGCTGATAGTGGTGTGGTTTGTGTTATTACAGCCTCCGGGGGCCTGTGCCGTTCCCAAACAGTGGCACTAATTTATGCTGTCTTATTTCACCGCTTTCAAATTTACCATACAGAGAAATGGTCCAGTTGCAAATTGAATCTCACTGAACTGGATTTCAGCAGTGATGTCTGTTATCTAAGCTCTCTAGATGTGTGACGTCCATTACACCTGCCAACCTAAAATCGACCCTCATTAAGTTTTGTTTTGCTCCCCTTTCATACAATGATTGGGACCATTTGTCACTTCTGTCATTTTGATTGTATCTCTGCATTAGGTGGAAACAGCTCCTGTCCCAAATTGCATTTTTGCGAAGGCCCAGATTGTGTGTGTCCATGAGAAAGTAGTCTCTCATGGGAATTTAAGTGATCTACAGCATGCTGCCTGTTTCCAGACCACACATAGTAACAAGTGCATGGCATATAGAAATGTCATTTTAGCATTTTGAAGAATCTTTATGCAAAAATACCAATGCAAACGTACAATAAGTAATAAAATATGCCTTAGGACACATTTTTATAGAAAAAGCCACTTCCACTCACTTTCTGAAGATGTATTATGAAGTATGACCTCTCTGTGAGCCCTCTGACCCTCTGCAGCTTAACCAAGTCCACACATTCATATAAAGCCTGTGACTAAATTAATTTGGGGACCCTATTTTCCAATCAGGGACACAAGGGGACAGAGTATAAAGGGGACAGAATGGATGAGTAGATAGGATGATTGATGACGGGGCGTGGAAGAGCTGTATGTGCATTTTAGTGGGAAGAAAGGGTTTACTGAGCCAGTGTATGGGTTTATGTCTGTCTGTGTGTGTGTGTGTGTTGGTGTTATGATAGCCCTTGTCTCCAACAGCTCAGGTAAACAGCGTCATTAAAAAACTCCTGGAGTGCAACCACAGGGAGGACTCCCGTCCAGGAAATAGGTATTCCAGTTTGTCCAGGCTGAACCAGAAATAGCATGCAGCTACAGCACCCAGCTATTGACCCGCAGAGATATGCCCTCGTCAACGGCTACTTTCAGACTGCACAGCTGGAAGTGTGTGTTTGTGTGGTTTGTGTGTGTGTGTATGTGTGTGTGAGCTTAGCCAGCAAGGGTCCCGAACTAGACACCATGCATGCCTATGCAAGTCATACCTGCCACTTCCAATTGATCCTCTTTGAACTATCTTCTCTTAAAGTGACACATAGAAAGGAGGGAAGAATAGAACCCTCCTGCGTAAGCTCTGTCTTTTCTTCGCCAGCACTAAAATAAATTTCTCTCTCTGACATAAATCAAGTGTGACTGAAAAAAGAAAGACATTTACTCTCAATCTTCTTTTTCCAGCTCCGCATTTTTCTTCTTAATACGTCAGTTCACTATGTTTCTCCTTCTATTTCCTGCTAGAAACTTCCTCCTCTGTAATGGTGTACATGGACACGACGACCACGATGACGAGGACCACCACTCGGCCTACCACGGTTACCATGACGACCACAACAGCCCGGACTACTAGTACCAAGATGCCTGCCACAACAGCTGCGATTGCTCAGTGGCCACGGACCACGTCGACGGTGGTGGCCCCAGTCCAGACGCTGGTGGAAGGTGTGGTCCCAGAAGACGACGACAGAGCACCACCTTCGTCCAAGCTTCCCAACATCAGGGTGGAGTACTGCAATCCCCTGGTGACGATGGACATCTCCTGGCCAAAGACCAAGCAGGGTTTAGTGGCCAAGATGCCCTGTCCACCTGGAAACATAGGTAATGTAGATGTTTTTGTAGTATTAAATATTAAAAGGGAATTTCCAGTTTTGAACAACACGGGTCCTATTTTTGTGGTTTTGGGCACCATGCCTGTAAGCAATAACTGGAATAGATCTGGGAACACAGGGACAAAATTAGGGACATCCATGTATCCATTTATCCATTTTTGGCCACTCATCCAGGTCAGTGTTGTGGTCGCAACAGAATAAGTAAGTTAGCCCACAAGTCCTTTTCCCAGGTCTGAGGGAATTTGAGTCATTTTCGGGCAAAATGGGATATATAATGGGGCCTGCTCTCTGGAATACCAAATGAGGGAAACTCTTTTTGGCCACTTATATTGAGGATTTCATTCCTTCGGTCACTCTCCAAAGCTCAAGACCGCATGTCAGGGTTGGACACTGGTAAACTGGGAGCTTTGTTCTCAGATTCAGTTTCCTAGTCACTGCTACAGTCCATTGCCCACACTGCACCAATCTGCATGTCTCTGTATTTTAAGAAACTAAGCAACACAAACTTTTACCCAAGGAGTCTGTTGTAAACAGCCATTACAGTAACCTCACCAAACTCCTGGTAGAACACAAACATGCCTGGCTCAAGCAGTTCAGATAATCTGACTAAATTGTTGGCTTTTTTAAAACCCGTCTGATCCCTGAATGCGGGTGTTCCCTTTCCCAATAGACTTGTTCACTGATGTTTTCATTGTTATTGTTGTTCGAGTAGTGTTGTCAGCATTTCTCCAGACCTCAGCAATTATTTTGGCCAAAACTACAAAAATATGTTACCAGTTGAGAAAGTTTCCTTTAATCTTGTCACCAGACATGTCACTGCAAACCTACAACAGCATACATTAAACATTTGTCCATGACTATTTTCTGTTTCTGTTTCATTTGCTGGTAAATCTACCACAGTACAGTGTGTAATGACATTACATGTCATTACGTGTGTTCCTGATAGTCACATGCTGCTAACTTGATTAATCATCTAAAACCTCAAACCTTCCTCTGTTTAAAAATGAAAAACTCTGCTTGTGAAATATATATGTTGTTTTTTTTATTCCTTCGCTCTGTTCAGGATGTCAATACTCTCGTTAGGAGACAGACTACTGTGAGCCTCTTTGCCTTGATGTTGGTCACCGGTGTCTGTTTTGTTTATGTCTACACTCCCCCTGCAGCACTCGTTCTCCCTCTTCCTGTCCTCCCTCCTCGCTCTGTATTCCTGACTCACTGATGCAAGGTTAAAGATGGCTTTGCGTCAAATCTGCATGGAAACTAGTAACTAGTACACCACGCAACCATATTTGTTTCCCGTCTCTCAGGACACAATTGTTGTAATTAATTAGTGGCTAAACATATTTGTGTTAGAGCATTTGTTTCTTTATATGTTGCTCCAGCTTTGTCTTTGTATTAATGCAAAGAGAATGAACTTAAATGTACATTAAGACAAAGTTGATTTAGCTTTAGATATAAAAGCTGTATCTCAGAAAGTCAGACTGAGTGCTGATCTCAGGGAGCTGTTCACTTTGTAATGAGACCTGACCGCTGAGCATAGACTTTTAATTTTTATAAGTAAAGGCTCTGATGTTATAAGGTTGAAGATCATGCTGCTTTCTTGAAATTAGGAAATGAATAGCGAGGAAAGAATTCAGGCTTAAAGGTAACCTAGAAACCTTGATATTTTGGGTTTTTGCGGTCAGACAGTATTGTTGCATAAGTAAAGCAACTCAGTGGCGGTCAATACATTATTACAAACTCACAGGAAGAGGTAATGCAAATCAGATATGTTAAAATTGCACAATGTGCTTTCATTAATACATTTTCTGAAAC
This sequence comes from Toxotes lorentzi, assembly GCA_037833715.1. Lineage (NCBI taxonomy): Eukaryota > Metazoa > Chordata > Actinopteri > Toxotidae > Toxotes > Toxotes lorentzi. The sequence continues at coordinate 6,687,877 of JBBMJY010000016.1, read as the reverse complement.
TTCCTCATCATTAATTTTTTTCATAAACCAAGTCACCCTACACTGGGGAGTGACATCATACCCTGAAATCTGGCCCATCAGCACACAGACGCATACTCACATACAGGCTTCATTAATGGGCAACACTAGCACCCGCCGAGACCTCACTAACAGCCATCATATGGCAAGATAAGAGGAACACATACCCCACCTCCTCTCGGCGCACTCTTCAAAGCCATCGCTCTTCAGACGACACTGCCAAGCAGAACACGACTGTGTGAGCTTCCTCTGCCACTCTTTGAAAGTTCCTCGAGCTCCCCTTACATCTACCTCACTTCGCTCGCTGTCATTCTGACTCACCCCCCCTACACCCCTCTGACTCCCGCTCTTTCTCCCTCTCTCTTTCATGCTCCTTCTCCTGCCTCTCAATATAGGAGGAAATGCAGAGTCCCTTATCTTATAAACCCATCAAACATAAGGCTGTCCAAGGTGGACTGGGGAAGGAAATTATATGTCAATCAAAATTTATATCTGTTAATGCTGGTCGTCTCACCCTCCAAACACACCCTCCCTCTAAGTACAAGCAAGGGCAGTTTAATGTCGGCATGCAGCCTCGCTGATGTCAGCTCTGAAATATAGACACAAGTTATTTGAGGTACGTGGCAGAACAAGTCAAAGACACACTTTTTTTCTTCTTCTTCTTTTTTTTTTAATGCATTGCATCATTGGATTCATTGCAAAATAACCACAACTGTGCGTCTCTTGATGTAATTCATTAAATTTATTGATTATAATAAAAACAGGTGAGGGTAGGTACATTAATTTTACTGAGTAACTGGGGGGTTACTTGTTCTAAAGCCCACGTCGAACAAACCACATCTCTGTCAGCAGAGACACTCTCCTCGAATCAGCTTAATTGACCTTTTTGTGATGAATTCAGCTATGGCAGACTTAATTGGCACCTATTTTGGTGTGTTTTCTTCCTCATGCAGGAGTTGAATTGTCACACGGATGCAGACACTGTCTGACTTTTAATTATCAAATACAGGCGCTGTCTGGGCGAGCTCGGCTGGCCTCAAGTCAAGCCACTTCATTCCAGCCACTGAAAGATAAAACCATCCAATTACATCTTGCTACATCCATTAATTTAATCACTTAAGAATTGTGTTTCTTGGGATGTCGCAGTTTCATTTAGACAAGTTTTGAAAATAGGTGCTTGACATACAGAAGAATTAGGCATTAGCTGACAAGCCTGACAGCATTGTGTGGTCCATCACAAAAAGGAGAAAAGAAAAATTAGGGTAAACTTGATTGTAGTGAACTTTCAGAAACACACACTCATTTACAGACGTGCTCCAAAACATGTATCACTGTAGCTGTTCTGTTCTTTACTGACATGGTTGTGTTTCATGATCTAAGAAATTTCACGGCTTTGTTCTCAGTAAGCAAATGTCTTTCTTTTCTCTCCAGGCATGGCCTCATACATGTGCGTGGGTCCAGAGGGATACTGGGACCCCCAGGGACCCGACTTTAGCAACTGTACCTCCCCCTGGGTCAACCTCATCAGCCAGAAGGTACCAAGCTACATGACATAACAAGCAGAAAATGTGAACCTTAAAGTAATGTCACAGTTGATTTGGTTTAGAAAGTGCTTTTTGTACTTGTACTAATCAGAAATCTTCACACATTTCTTTTTTGAATACAACCACAGAAAAAGCATAACGATAGCATGGAGGGTTTGGCATTGAGTTTAAATGTTATTTGGATCTGTAAATTTGTTCAAGACAGCTTTTTAAACAAAACCATGCCCTTTCACCCTGTTCGAAATATCATTTGCGAGATCAAGGGTACATACTGTATATCACACATACTCAGAGGACTTTAGTTTTTGTGGGTTTTCTCTTTTCTTCTTTTTTTCTTCTTAATTGGTCAATTAATGTCATTGATTAGCCAGAGGCTTCACTCAATGGGAGGGTTATGCTCGTGTGTGTGTTTGGCATGAGTGGTTGGGTGTGGGCAGAGTGAAAACCAATGCCACAGCATCATAGTCTAATGGACTGCTGTGGCTAACAGCTAATCCAGACCACCTTCTGTCCTCTGACACGACGCAGCGGTTATTTGCATTTGCACTTCTCAAGCACAAACGATTCGTATCTCCCCCTCTGAAGGCAAGTTATTATGCAAAGCCCCATACGAAGCTTCTGTAATAGAATCCAATCAAAAGAGGAGAAGGTTACTGCAAGTGAGGCTCAGGGTTCCAGGTTATGAATCGCAGGTAATGTTGAAAATGTTCTCCCTTAAACTCATAGGACCCCGAGGCGTGCATGTTATAACACTTATGATCTACTCAATGGCATAAAGCTCGGCCCATTAAACAAACGGCAGTTTGCAGATATGGATGGAGAATGGCTGTTGGGGGACAAAATAGAAGGGACTCAAATTATCAGGTGCGTTTCTGTGCAGCACAGAGTCATTTGAGCGGCGCGATAAACCTCCACTATAGGCTGTTGTTTGGAGAAATTAACTACAGCAAAGTTCTTTCTAAACTTGCTGTGGAGGCTTCTTTGCTTTTTTTGACATGTTGCATGGATTCAACAGTAAGAATGTGATTTCCAGTTAAAACTGTCTTTTTAACAAAAATGTTATTAATCTTTGTTATTCTTTTTTTTTTTTAATCACACTTGAGCAGTGTACCTGTCGCTGTAGAGACAAGAAGACTTTAATGAAGATCAACCTGTCAGAGGTCTGGAATGCCCGTCTGACACTTTATTTTATAACAAGACCCACTGTCCTGCATGTGGCACTGCTCATTACCAGATGGCTCGGTTGACAAAATGAGAAAGGAAGATGTATGGAATAAAAAAGAAAAAGAAATGACACATCAGATAAGCAGAAAGAGAGGGGGGAAAGGAAAGTAGAGCTATTTACCTTGAATCCCCAGCTCCTCTCATTAAGAGACAAGAGCAGGGAGGAGAAAGAGTAAAACTCAAGACACATTCCCCTACATACACCTTTGTGAAGACCAATTTAAGCAGTATAATTGGCTTCGCTAACAAACTCACAAGCAAGGGATTGCAGGTGATGCCAGAGTAGATCAGGATGGGCCTTTCAGGTGGTGTCACTGTGTTTTTAGGCTCATCTCACAGTACTTAGTGTATCAGTCTAAACCTTGAAGGTCACTGACCTTTGACCTACAACATCAGATCTAAGTGGTGTTGCGCCTCTAGTCATGTTGACTGCACATTTAAGTGATTTACTGATTATAATATAATTTTCTATTTATGGTCATAGGCAGAGATGCAACATGTAAAAAAGTTAAAAAGTTTTGGTGCAGTCTGAGTCATATCAGTCTGATTCAGTGACTTTCAAATGGCTTCCATGTCTCTTCAGTACTCATCGAAGTTCTCTATTTCTCAGTAAGTATTTCAGATTGTTTTGAAAAGTGTTAGCTGTTAAGTTTCTCTTAACACCTAACACTGTTATTTATGTCTGGAAAGTAGAGGCTCAGAAATTAAAAGCACCTTAAAATAGCTGACATTAAGGGCACCGCTTCACATTATTAGCGCCCTGCTAGGTAGAGATGTACACTGTAATTTGAAAACCAGGATAAAGAACTGTGCCAAGTACAAAGAATTAGTTTGTGAGCAAACCTTTCAGGGTTTGTGGTGAGTCTCATTAGCCACTAAAAGATGCCTCCATACTGCACAGGTTGGATATTAGGAAGTTTCCCCTGTGAACTAAATAGCACGGGAAACTTTCCCTGCTTTTGTCAACAGAATTACACTATACATTTAACTTCTGGTTCAAACAACTTAGCCCCATTGCCCCTACTGTTGTTAAGCCTGTCTAGAATTCTGGTCTCTCAGCTTTACGGCAGACTTTGTTTCCACCTGACCATATTAAAATGAGAACAGTGTAAATGGGTCTTAACTTGATGGCTACATACATGACATGACTCTAACAGGCTATGGTTAAAGGTATCAGATTCCTGGAAAAAACTCAGCAGTAGCTAATGATGTGCTGCTTGGTCTTGGAGGTTCATGGATTCCAGTATATGAGATGGGTACCTTCTTAATAATTAAATGTTTTTGGTTTTGGAAAGGGTAAAAAAAAAAATGCCACCTTCCAAAGTAAGGTAACTACATTTCCAAAAAGTGTCATAATGTTGGTACAGTAAGTGTGTGACAGCAAATGTTTGGGAATGAAAGGTGGAGAATTAAAGTTAGGGGGAAAATAAAACAAAACAAACATTCTGAAATAATCATGATGTTTCTCTTCTTTTTTTTTTTCCAACAAATCCCCGATACACAATCTCATATGCTTTCACACATAAGAGAAAAATGAAACATAAGAAAAAATATCCAAGAGCATCTCTCCTCTGTGTACTGCATATACACTACTTGCCCCATGCTTCTGTGCTCCCCATTACTTTCATAAAGGTCTATCTGGGGAAATTCCCTCAGTAGTTGATTTTATAATTGCTTCCGGGTACAATATTGGCCCCAGTGTACGCTCAGCTGAGTACCATCTCACTACATTAATTGTGTGCAATATAGCACCACTCAAGGAATATGTATAGACTAAACTAATAATGATATGAGGCTTGTTTGGATATTTGTTCAGTTGTAGAATAATAAATCTTAGCCAGTTCAGATATTTCAGTGTTTCAGTCTCAATTTTAATGAAGTTTTTTTCTTTTTTCTTTCTTTCTTGTTTTTTTTTTTTATTTACAGCTTAAAGCCGGGGAGACAGCTGCAGTTATTGCCCGGGAGTTGGCAGAGCAAACTAAGAGTAATCTGCAGGCCGGGGACATCACCTACACTGTGAAGGCCATGGTTCAGCTGGTGGACCTCCTCGACGTGCAGCTGAGGAACCTCACACCAGGTGGCAAAGATAGCGCAGCCCGAAGCCTCAACAAGGTAGTGAGAGAAAGTGTTTTGTAAAAAATATCAAGCCTGCCCTTTTTCCACTTCTTCTCCTGTGTTATATTCTGAGTAGCTCACAAGCTGGATAAACATGACCTGCAGGAATGGTAACCTATCCCCCTTTTTCTCTGCACTGTTCAACTGTTCAGATCAACTTTTTTAAAGGAACGGATTTGAAATGTAAGAATCTTAAGTGAAGGATTTTACTTAATAGTGCCACTTTTGTGAGACAAAATTTTCATGCTGACTTTGAAACCTTTCTGAATTTCCAAAATGGAGGCCTACCTACCACAAGACTTCAGGCAGGTCAAACCTGAGCAGTGGGTATTCTTTTAATGATCTGCTATTTGGCCCTGTGCTGCCAGCTGAAATGAGAACCACACCACCATTTCCCTGTGCTCCAGTGCATACTAAAAACAGAACTTCACGTTCAGTGCATAGCTCAAGCACATCTCATTCTAGTATCATGTATTATGCTATCAGTTTTACTTTGATGCCGTTTAAAAGAAGTTAAGATTTTACTTGGGTTGATCTAAACTGTGGGAGTGCAGTGTTTTTCGTTTTTGCTGTACCTGGAGCTAATGCATTTATTCCCCAATTCACAGCAGAGCGCACTAAGGCAAAGTCAGGCAAAGTGAGCTAAAATAATACTTTCTGTCTGCTGAGCAGCCAACAGAAAAGCAAACATCAGTGAAATTCAAAATGTCAATCGTTAATTTGCTGGAGCAGCTTCACTTGTAGAGGAGCCGGAACACCTGTTCTTAGATAGCTTTTTTGGGATGGTTTTTATTTCATTGCCGCAACAGACACAGATGTCCCCATTGAGATTTTAGTGCCAGTTTTCTCCAATGGAGAGGGGAGGCAGTAAAGATTGCCAAAAGGCCACAGAAGGGAACATGACGAGTAAACTCACATTGAGGAGCAACTAGAGTTTATAATACCTTTTGGGGGAAAAAAAAAAGGTTTCTCATAAAACACCGCATTCAAAGTGGAGGAACTGCTGTGGCCGAGAGTGCTGTTGTAGTCTTAAGTTTCTCTCGTAAAAATCAGGAAATGGTATGAAGAAAAAAACAGCTGTGCTTAGGGGAGTACAACAGCCTCCAATACCAGGATAATTTATTCAAGAGGTCATGGACTTGCCTTTGATTTATAATTCTCTGTCCACTGATATACACCATTTTTGCAGTATGGTACATCTATGCAAAAAATGTCCCTACAGCTTTCTCTCGTGTTCGACTTCCTTTGCCAACCAGAGTTCTCCCCAAGGAACACCCGAGCCCACAAAACTCTTCCTCTCTGCTCTGGCAGTGGCTGCTGTTTACCTCCCGAGTTCAGTCATTTTTGACACAATCTGCAAAGAGCTAAGCGAATTAAAGATTTTTTTTTTTGATAGCGAAGCACAATGCTCTCTGCCAGCAGACAATGAAAGGATTGAGTTGGCAAATGGCGAGATCAGTGTCGTTTTCATGATCAAAGGGTAGCTGGCTAACGGTACGGGCGGGATCGTTTCCAGAAGAGTGGGCTGTGATGTAGAGCAAGAGGCTCCTTTATGGGGAAATTGTACTATTTGGAGCTAATCTGCATGGGATTTAGCATGGTACCAGAACCTAGCTGTTAAGCTACTCAGTAGCTCTATTGGCTATACTGTTTGAATCAGCTGACAGCATTTCTTTGAGCCTGAGCTTTCTGTCACTTCTCAGGTATGCTAAATTGTTTCTAGCGTTATCTCTTCTTCAGTGGTGACAGAGGTTTAAGGGATAAATCACCAGACAAATCGCGCAAATGTCTCAAATGAAAAGTAAAAATGAGATAAAACGGTAACATTGAAATGATGTTTGAGTGTAATTTTCCAAGCTAATGTATAATTAATGTATATACTGCTTTGCTCACAATTTATGTAAAATGAGCACTTAACTTTCATTAATAAGGTGATTGCTTTTTTCTCTCAGTATTTTGAAATATGACCAGAAATGTATTTTAGGTGGAATTGTTTGAGTTGTTGACCTTTTGCTAACTCTTGCATTTTCTTTGGGTTGCAGCTACAGAAAAGAGAGCGCTCTTGCCGGTTTTATGTGCAGGTATTTGGACCAAATTTTCCTCACAAGTTCACTGTCACTTTCATTTTTACTTATTGAAGTTTGACCTTTTGAAGTGAAAGTAACTAGAAAGAATTGAAACACAAAGCCGCAGCATCGAAGTCAGTATATGTGTATAACCTATACTGTATTTCTGATAATGCTAAAGTTAAATCAAAGGGTCAAATTTCATTATTACCTTGTCAGTTACATTACATCAAAGTAAATACCATCAGCGCCTCAAACCCACAAATTTTTCACGATTCATATGTCATCGTTTTCCCCTGCATGGATATGTCATGGTATTCATTTCTTTCTCTAATATGTTTGGCCTGAGCATGAGGCTGAGAATTGTTAAATTTTCAGATGCCATATATCCTTTGTGGATTTCTCAAGTGTCTCAATCATTTTTAAAAAATGCCCCAAAACTATCACATCAGCACTGCTTTCCAGTGAAATAACCCACATAAGTGGATAGCATCAGTCAAAAATAAAGCTCTCAGGCATGTAACACACTTCTACATTTCTCAGCAAATGCTTAAGAGCCAAAAGAAGTGACCTCATTATACCAGCAAGTTGAGTTCAAACTACTAAGTCAGCCAAAGTCATGGCATGTTATGATTCTCCATAATGCATAATACATGTGTCCCAATTTGGGAGGGTCTCTATCGCTTCACTCAGCTATTTCTCGGGCTACTGAGTGATTTTGTTATCCCTGAGGTGACATTTTCGCTGTCATCAGAATCATTTATACCTTGACAAGAGAACTATGTGAGAAGTTGACATCCCTGTCTTCCATACAGATGGCTTCAATAAAGCCGCACATTAGAGCCAGATGTTGTGTTATATGTATGCTCTGCAGCGCTCATGTTAAGCAACATGTATTTTGCCTTGATCCCTCTGAGGCATGTCAGAAGGCACTTAGTTATGTATAGTCATGTGATTATGCAAATTACATCCGAGTGGAATGTATGTGTTTATGTGTGTGTGCATGTATATATATTTAATTCTTCAACAGAAAAAGGGACTGAAGTTTCTTTTGAGTCATATGTCATCCTGGTGTTATAAATGTTCACAAATGTTATTCCACAGCTGAAAATCATCCCAACAAATACACTATAGTAATTTGTTTTCTGAAAACTACAATGCCTTGCTGTTTTAATAACTATATATTTGTGACCCATTTTAAATATTTTTAGTAAGAATAACTGTGCTTGGGGAGTTTGGAAAGTGTTGGAAGATATGCTAACCTTGTTGGTTTTGGGATTTTTTGGTGGCAGCTGTGACAAGAAAAAAGTAGACAGTGTTATTATTTTAACTGCTGTCAGGCTGTAAATCACAAGGTGTAGTTTATGCCAAAAAATAGTAGGATTTATACAAGAAAGACTACCTGCTAGCATGGCTAAAGAAAAGAAATGACACACAAGTGTACACTCTCTTCAGATTTATACTGTGTCTGTATGCTTTTGTGCCTGCAACTGGGTTCATATTTCCACAATGGAGTTTATACTTTGAATACTTTGCACTGTGCACTGCCATACATGATTGTGCACAACTACTCAGCTGTGCACCTCCTCCCCTGTTTGGTCCCCGCGCTGGGTTGACAAATTCAAACAACAGTGAAGTGCTTTCACTTGATGAACCGGAATAATGGCGGAACATCTGTGGCCTTAGGTAAACACAGGCATTGACTGCACGTGCTGCCAGCCTTTGAGGGACTTTCATTGATTAGGGAAATTGGGCAATGTTTTCTCCAACGGGGCCCTGGTGGTTGACGTAAGTGGGATTAGCAGAGGAATACAAAGCAAATGAGAGGTGCACCTGCCTCTGCTGTCCCTCTGCTCGGAGACCACGCACATTGCTGAAAACAGACTTTGACAGTACTTGGGGAAAAGGCAGATTGTGTGAGTGCAGGTGTGGTTCTGGTGAAGGAGAGTCCCAGTCCCAAATAAAGTACAGGGAGTGTGGTTGACGTGTGATGCGCCTCTAAGTGAGACGAGGAGCGATTCTCATTTTGATTGAGGGCTTCTATCATGGTTAAGTGGTAAACAAGTTGATGGCACTTTAATTCACCTGGTGCTGAGGTCTTTCAATACAAACAGCTTAATTTGCTGCTTCAGTTACATATTAACAGTTCAACCTGTTGCAGTCTCCCTGTCTCAGTTGATCCTTTGTAGATGAAACAGTGATTTATCGTGACTACTTTTTAATCTTTTTCAGTTGCTAATAAACAGTGATATCTGCTACATGTCATAGCCAATTTAATCCCACTGAACAGAATTTGGCCTTGATAAAGCTACAGAGTGTATAATGATCTACTCCCTGTGTTCTGCATTTCCCCTGCAGGAATGTATGCCTGTTGTGCCCTTTGATTTTGAACAAACACGATGAAAATGGCGGCCTTCTTCCTGTGCCTTTTGGTCATATTAATGGCAGCTTGTTTATTGGCAGTGACATTATGGTCGTCCAATTACTGTGATTATTTCCATATATGTTGTACCAAGATGAAGTCAAACACACTAGCTTTGAAATAGCTCCGTCCTCCGGCAGATTCTTTTTTTTGTTGTTGTTTTAAGGTGAAGATCTGGGATTTACAGAAAATTATGCCATGCATAGCCCTGCTTCAAAATATAAAAGATCAGAATAATTTATCGTGCCTTAGTAGAAGCCAAGTGAGTGTGAATTTGTAGGCTACAGGGAGGATATCCCTGTATAGACCCTTGCAAGCAAAGTGCAGTGGGAGTGGCACAGCGCTGGATGACCTTAGAGCAGGCGAAACGGAGGGAGGCTCCTCGTTCGGGAATGTAACGAGATGATAAAATTTCCATGGTAGTCAATTTGTTGAAAGATGAAGATAACCACATCCTTATAAACAGAGACCTCCTCATCTGGCCGCAGAGAGTTCTGCCTGAATAATCTGTGTGAGCTGTTTCTGCTCACACAGTGGGGAGAGTGGAAGGATCTCACCAAGTATTCAAGGATTTTTTTTTTCTTCATAAGATTTGAGTCTTTTATTTAAACGCATAGTCTAAATAAAAGTGTTTTTAATCTTTTGCTAGCACTAACAAATAATGGTGGTCATTAAAAGCTGGGAGAAAAATACTGAGTAGGTGTGGAATTACCTGTACTCTGAAAGGTACCCTGTGGAATATTTGACCACTGTTAACACTGTGGAGCTAATAATGCTTTTATGAGCTCTTATGAGTGGATCCTGGTTTTTGTTTTTCTGTTGTGTGTGCACACAGAGATGGCTGTGATTTGCCAAGAAAAGCAACAATGCTTCTACAAGCTTGCAAATATTGTTGTAAACAAAAGAAATGTCTTTAATGTTTATTTCCGCAACGCTAAATCCATCTGCACAACATAGTCATGTTATACTTAACAATATACTGCTTTAAGCTTCTCTTTTAAACAAAAAAGTTTAAACCTGTCAATACTAGGAGGAATTATGCATTTTGAGGAGATGAGAGGCTTTTAATGTGAAACACTCGTGCAGGAAATGTTTAGATTAATTGGCAGTAGCTTTACATTGATTGACTGAATGAGTAAATGGAAACAACTGGCATTAATTAGTAACTGAAAACAGTAGTTTGCTTCTTAGCGAGAAGCTGATGGAGCTTGCATTGTGAAATATACAATTTACTGAATTTACTAAGACAGTAGGTATAATATGGATGATGTTTTGAGTTTGCTCTGACAGCAAACATTATTAACAGCAAATTAAAACAGCGGGAGATCAGGAAACAGGAAGGCTAGAATACAATTAGATATACCTATGAAACAGGAAACTTAAAGGCACGTCTTTAGTCAAAGTCTGTTTCAGGTGAAGAGCTGCCTCTCTCTTCAGTTGAGGCAGGTTGCTTCTAGGGAATTGTACAGTAGTAAGATGAAACCTAAGACACAAGAAGCACAAAGGTAATCCCTCAGTAACTCACATACAGTATACAGACACAAGTACCCGCTTACTGGACAGAGAAGGTTTCATGAAATTTTAAGAAGAAGGTTGCAGAGGTTCTAAAAGAAGACAGATGATTTGGCTAGCAGGGAAAATGAAACGGGCGAGAGAGAGGCAGAAATGATGCCAGGGCTTCACATGTACCAAGAGACATCTAGTCAGATAGAAGAGGACAGCGAGAACAAGATTACCCACCTTGTTTGTGTTGTGTGCCCCCCCCCCCATTTTGAGATCAGCCTTCAACGTTAGTGGGAGAAAACAAGTGAGAGGGACCAACTGGTGAACAGGAAGGGAGAGGTGAGGAGGAATAAAGGGGCGAGAGCTGAGTGCACACACACCAGAAAGGGAAGTGAGGGAGATCAGCCTCAGTCAGAATCAATTTCCCAGACCCAGAGTTCATTTCATCAATCAGCACACAGATAGAAGCACACACACCATGGGGCTGGCTTGGACTCGTGCCAAGCGAAAACTAATGTCCACCTCTCCCTTCCTTCCTTCTGCATTGGTATATATGGTCTGTGCACTGCAGCTTTTCACGCCCAGTCATCATCCTCGTTCCAAGTGGAACATTCCAGCAGTGAGCCCAGTTAATGATTAGCATTTCCTTCCATAATAGGAACTAGAATATAGCTTTTTTTTTTTTTTTTTTTGTAAATGCATTCTTTCAGCACAGGAAAATAAAGTTTATAAGTTTGCAGCAGCAGACTTAGCTGCTGCATTTGACAGATGGAGTGGCAGTGCACTAATAGCAGTAAAATAGCAGCAAGCCGCCATCACATCACTATGATGCAACTGCACAGAGTATGACGATGGTAGCGGTGTGCTGCTTGGGTGCACCCCCACCCTTAGTCACGCACTCCTGCACGTTTTCACACTGAGGCTGGAAATGATGCTCTTCTCACACTGATTTCATGAAATGTTGTAGAATGAGCCCAGCGTTTTCAGAATGTAAGTAGCCTGCTATGGGGTTTCGGCATTGAATTAGCACCAAGGCAAAAAAAAGCATGGTGGTCTGGTTGGGGTATATATATACTGGTGCACTAAAAGCCTGATTTAACTTTAACATTTTTTGTTTTCAGCTTATTATTTGATAAACCAACCAACCATGACCTTAAACCCATAACCTTATCATTAACCGCTTATCTTATAGGAATAGTTTGACATTTTGGTCACTGTGTCCAAGACAGTTTTTTGTGGGATTAAACAGATTATAACATGTTAAGTAGTGAGCTTTAAAAATGCTGATAGGTGGAATTTGTTTTGCTCAAACTAACTGCTTCCCACTTTTTCCAGCCTTTAAGCTAAGCTCGGCTAACTGGCTGCTGACAACAGCTTCAGATAGGCATGGGAGTCTGTATGCTTTCATCAGTCTTCTCATTTAACTCTTAGCAAGAAAGTGAATAAGTGTATTTTCTTAAAATGTTGAAAGATTTATTTAGCCTCAAATGAAGCTTCAGTTGCCTGGGGCCAGTTTAAGAACAACTGTTTGAACTCCAATTGGGAGCTAAACTAAACCACTGTCAGCATGAGCTGTCATGTGGGTTTTTGGCTCTTTGGATGTTGCCACTTGGATCAAACTAAACCCATCCATTAACCTTCGAGGGTCCATTAAATGGTTTTAAGATTATTTTTTTTTTAAATTTTCCTGTGGTTTGATGCATTTTTTATTAAATGGAACTTTGGGATTTAACATTTGGAGGGATTTTGAGTTTTATAGTATGTGGGACAGGGCCTGCAAAGTGGACATTACTCCTCGCTGTGTGCTGTTGTCACTTTCTACATGGGCAAAGAAGAAGAAGAGGGATGTGTTTTTATCCTGCATGACAGCCAGTGATTCCTGTGACAGCACAAGTCATTTTGAGAATCTTGTTGCCCAGATACACTGCTTTGACACGTTCTCACTGCTTATAATTTTAGAAACAAAAAAATACTTACAGGTTGTGCTTGGTAGGAGCAGTTGGCTGGACCAATCCAAATCATATGATGACATTTTATTGGATAGACTTTTTACATACGCGCCTGGGTGCAAAATCTGTCATAAAAATATTTTGATGTTTAATATGAAAAAGAACTGGTGGCTTTGATATAAAAACATGTAAATATGTGTTTCTGACATGAATTTGGCATCAGAGCCATAGCTGGGATTAAAAAAAAATGCAGACATTTAAAAATATTAAAAGCCAACCACAAAGTCCCAGGGGAAAAAAAAGGATATCATTGTCCTCAATGATAGCTTTAGCGCTTTTGTCACACATAGCTGAACAAAACATTCAGGGAAACAAATTCAGTATGACCTTTAACTGAAGCCGTTTTACTTGTCCAAATTGTTGTTAAAAGTAGGTAAACCGTTTTACAGAACAAAGGCAGAAAAATGGTTCAGGTCAATGTACAGTATTATGATGGAGGAGTCTAAATGTCCCTGCACTATGAACAGGTTTGCTTCCAAAAATCCTTTCACATAATGTAACTGTTTATTATTCAACCTTCAGAAACATTTTTTGGCAACATAAATGCGCTTCCTTTTGGTGATTATAAACACTGAAGGACACATATTTTGCCTTACATTGTTTGTGTGCTGCTATATGCAAGTTCAGGTAATTGTGTCATTAGCAAAGCATACTGTGAGTCACCTGCCTTCCAACAGTCTTCATGTAATAATTTCATTCTGCAATCTGAATGGGGCAAAATTGGCATGCTATACGCATATTAATGACAGTAATGAATAATTTGTGTGGCAGTGATTTGCTAATCTATTGCATGTCCAAATGATGCACAATGAGTGAATGTCAGCTTCATTGCCTTTCTTAGGTTGATTTTTATAAATGCCTGAAGGGGTAAGAAAACAGATCTTTATTCTAATATTAATTTTTGATACACGCTACCCCATAGACCCTGCCCTTGGTTGTTTTATCCACTCTTGTTTATCAATTATCTATTGAATATTCCCTCGTCATGAAGTTTCTGACCCATCCCTTAGGCTTTGGGAATAGGTCAGAAGCCTTTCTGTACTTTTCTTCTGCATGTGAAAAAGCGAGACAGCCTCCTCTGCAAGTCCATCAGTCCTCTCCCTGAAGAACCATTATTTCAGTTTTTTAAGAAGTGCTGGGGAAAAAAATCTTGCAGTTGTGAACAAAGAGGAAAAAAAAAAATTCAGTGCCTGAAGAAAAAGAGCTCCTTAATTGAGAGTGAATCAACCTCTGCCTCTAGCTGAATGTCAAAAGGTGTGAATGGAGATTGGCTGCAGATAATGAATAATTACATCAAAGTTGGTAGACTGCCCGTGCATGTGTGTGTGCAATGTGTAGCTGTGCACGACCCATGGTTTGTGTGTGTGTGTTCATGTATGTTTCTGTATACAAGCAGATGCAGAGGTGTGTTTTAACTCTTGCGTCAGTGTCTCAGTGTGTGTGCGGTTGTGTCTGGGTGTAGGCGGCTTAATGTGTGCAGGGTATGTTTTGAATGAGCAAAAGCCAGCTGGTGCTATTTGAAATTCTCAGCCAGCGCCAGTGAATTGAATACAATCAGTCCTCCGTCTCCTCTTGCTATCACAGTGATTTCAAACAAACACAACTTAACCTTATCAGGTAATTGGGGGGTCCATCACAGTTATGCTTTGTGACAGTAAAACCTGTCCACCCCCCCAACCCCCTGTTTTGTTTTGTTTTGTTTTTTTGTTTTTTTTTTTAGGAAAATCAGGAATTTGATTCACTTGAGCACAAGATTTCTCTTATTGCCTTTGGCTTTATCCACATGCTGTGTACTCTTACTCCCTTTCATAATCCATTGATCAAAAGGGGGATCTAAGCAAAGTTCAGAGAGAACTTCTGCAGCATGACACCCCCCTGTTTTCTACATATATCATAGCTTCCATTTTCAGGATGTCATAAGTGTGTGAAGTGGCTTTTGAAGAAGCTCAAATGGAGTATTAAAATTTGAACGCATTTTTTATCAGATGTATGATTTTCTCTGTAGAGCATGCAGTGTTACTATTATTAGAAGTGCAGGAAATTTCTTATAATGATGCATTTGACCACCTACTGTACTGTAATGGCTTAGAAATAGTTTTTTTTCCAAGGGCAGTCAGGCTCATTTTGCTCTTCAGAGCAGTGGTACTGGAAATTAATTGCTTTGGTTGACCAATTAGTATTCTATTCATAAATCTTGCCATTGGCATTTTTAAATCTTTAATGGCCCTTAATTTTTCATCTTGTCTTGAGAATGTTCTTGTTTCTTCCTTGCTTACTAGTTTCAGCATTGTTTTGTGGAGATTAAAGAAGGCATAATAGTTGTCCAGTTCTATTAATATGCAGAAAAGATTTCAGCTGAATGGTTGCAGATAGCTGCTCCCAGCAAACACCTTGTACATCCATTGGAATGTCTCAGTGTTGTGTGTTTTTTTTTTTTTTTTTTTTTGTAGTGCCTTTGTGTATTGGGATTGTCTGCATGGAAGAACATTTATCACACCAATTAAAGACTCTCGCCTCAGGTCGTGTAAGAATTGGCCTCTAGTCTTGTAAGCATTGGCTCTGATTCATTTACATGATTAATTCTTCCTGTAGATAAAAGGAAACAGCAACAAAAGCAAGCTAACAATGTATCCAGTGTCATTATACATTCAGGTGTTGCTGCTACAAGTTGACGATCCATGTCCAAAAGCATAACTTGTAAATGAATTGGAAATAGGGTCATGAAATTGCTCAGTAGAAAGCTGATTAAAGAATTTTCAGTTCAAATGAAAAAGACGGAGAAAAACTCTTCATGCTTCTTCCTTGCACAATCCCACAGGATTGTATGATTTGATGATTTTTTTTTTTCAGTCCTGAACTCTCTTTGATCTTCCTTCACTCAAACCATTTACCAAATCACCATGCAAACAAAAGCAGTCCCACGCCAGCTTAGCTTCTCTTCACTAAATCAATGATTTGGACTCCCCAGGCCATGGTGGAGACGGTCAACAATTTGCTGCAACCGCAGGCCCAGGCAGCGTGGAGGGAGCTGAGCACTGGCGAGCAGCTGAGGGCCGCCACTATGTTGCTGGACACGGTGGAGCAAGGGGCCTTCGTACTCGCAGACAACCTGCTGAAGACGGACATTGTGCAAGAGAACACCGACAACATCCGTGAGTATATGTCTTTGAATGCTTCTGTAGCTCTTCATCTCACCACTATATCTATTTTTTTTTATTATGTAGCTCCTCTGTCCTGTTAACAATGCATGAGGTATTTAACGTGAATCAGTCAATCCAGCCAATATCCTATCCACTTAATGAGGTCAACACGTTCAGTGTAATGGGCTGGATGGGAGTATTCATACTTATGCAAACAAATGATTTGTTTAGTACAAGGAAAAAGTCTAAATATCTGCATTTTCTATTTTATTTGTCAGGGATGAAAACATTAAAAATTGAGTGCCAGCAAGCAAAATACACTTTAATTTGGTTGTCTTCATTTGCATGAGTAAACCAGCTTGGACAGAATTAAGTTAATTTCTCTTCAAGCAGCTGGGAAACAGGTTATTAGCTCAGCTGGAAGACTCAGCATACTTAATTATGATATTTAGAGAATTAGAAGGTAAATATAAAGAGCTGAATGTTGGGTGTGGTCTTTCTAATGTTTTCCAGTGGTGTTTTTTCTGGTGTGTGAAGTGTTTCATCTTTCAGTGTTCTTGTCCATTGTACAGGGGTTACAAAGTTCACCACACTGCTATTGATTCAGGGTGCTGTCATATTGACAGCAGAGCATTTGAGGCAGCTGTGGAACAAGTGTGAAGGTCACTGGATTAATGCTTTCTCCCTCACAGGAGGTTAAGTTTGGCAGGGCTGCTTAGGGCTGACGGCAGTCAGCTGTAAATTGACAATCATCTGAAATGATTGTGTTTATATTCATATCAATTATTAGCCGGAATTAACCACTAGTCGTGCAGATCAGGGATCAGCGCTCATTATTCAGTGTATAAACACCAAGTGAGCGCCTATAATGGAACTTCTGTCATTACTGTTTTCCCTAGTGGGGCTTTTGGATACATCAGTTGTTGAAAAGTAGAATATATTAAACTTGCAGTTTACATTGAGAATCATTTACAAAGCACAAAATGGATTAAATAAGACAGTGGCTACTGGGGCAAGGGGAGTTAAGAAAAAAAATAATGTTATGATGTATCGCCCTCTTCTCTGAACATGTTTTTTTTTTTTTTTCAAGTTCCTGCTGCCATGGCAACCTAAAAATATAGGTCTACTGACTTAAAAGGAAGCAAGCGTAAGGAGAATTAATAAAATGGATTTTATTGTATCTGGCACACAATTCATCTGGGTATTAAGGAGATTCTGGGCTCGTTTGGAGAAGGGAATGAGATGATGCCTGCACAACTTTATAGCACATAGTGGTAGCCTGGTTAATTATGTGCTGGTGACATGTTTACTAGGCCTTATCTCTCTGTTTGCTGGGCTTATTTTTTTCAGCCAGTTGGCTCCCGCAATCGCTCATGCCATGCAGGGTAGTTAAATGAGGACAAGGAAGCCCATTTAAACATTGATAATCACTGCAGCAGCTAATTATTGACCTCTCACATTGAATTACAAGTAAAGAGAAGGGTGTTGCAGGTGTACTGTAGCTCACACACATTGCACCTGGTGACATGCTCTCAATGTCAGTGTGAGCCAGAGTTTCTTTGCTTTAAAGTAAATCTTAAACAGTAAGGATGCCTTGTTATAATTTTAGGCTTAGATGATAATGAGATCTATTTTCTTTGCTTTCAGAGAAAAAGGATATTTCCTCACCCTTTGTGTCTGTGTTTGTGTTTACACGTCACAGTGCATGTACTCGTCTAGGGCTTTGTCTGCACGAGAGGGTGCTTCACTCTCTGTATGATAATCTTATGAACAGATTTCTGCCGATTAGCATGTTATTTAAACCGTCTTTGAAGGTATAGCCTTTGGGTCCAACAACTACTATGGCATCAAAGAAATTCCCTAAAGCCCATCGTAAGCTCTTTTACACAACCACACAGGGGAAAGAGAATGAGAGAGGGAGAAGAAAAATGCTTCCTTTATTCTAAAGGCAGGCTTGGAATCCAGGGAATGGTGCGCTATCTGGGGTATTGTCTTAGCTAAGTTGAATAGGAATGTATCACCAAAACCCCCTGGCCTTTGCAAAAGCACAAGAGAATGTTAATACAAAGGGTTTTTTTTTTTTAAGAGAAAGTATGGGAAGCCTTGGTATGAGAACAGATACAAAGGAAGGATTTAATGTGGCCTGCTTTGTAGCTTTTCGTGGGCGCTAACCTTTATCAAAGTCAGAGGTGTCATAGTCCGCTGACACATCAGCTGAATGCCTTATCAGGCTTAATGAAGTTTCTATTTCTCGCGCTTGACAAAATGGTGTTTCAAGTTGAGATTCTCCACTGCCGACTAATCTGACAGACACTTTGTGTGTTGCTGTAACAGTGACTGCCGTTAACGTGGTGTCTGGGCAGAAGCGAGTGCAGGATCGATGACCATGAAAATGTAGATTTGGACGACTCATGGTCGGACAGATGATGGTAGCCTATATAAAAATGAATGATGTGTTGTCTCAGGACACAGGGATCTGAAACTGATCATGACATCACCTTTGGGAGGAAAAATTCAGTCGGTCTCTAATTAACAATTTTAACAGATGGTTTTACGGTAAGATCTGGAAGGAAATGTTCTGCTGTTTGTGGGAGCTCTCAATGAATCCAATCATTGAGGGGGAAGAATCTCTTTCACTTGTTTATTTGCCAAAGCTGTACAATAAAAAGTTAAAAAGTGTCTTCCTTTGCATAAACTACAACATTACTATGCGAATTTACATGTTAGATGCCACCGCAGTACTGGCAGCTTGTTTACTTAACACCTACAACCTGGATTATTCCATACTGCTCACCTCTTCTTTTGGAATGTGACATTTTGCACCTTCTTTTCTATATTTCTCCTTGGTACTGTAATAAATCAGTGGATTCATCTCTGTGCTTTGGGAGTTAATGTGACATTTAGGAATGCCTAGACTTTACACAGGTCAGAGATTAGAGCACACTCAACTGCTTTATTAAACTGAATTGTATCATACTACAATAACTTTGATGGAATGAGCTTTTTATTTCAGCCAGGCTCCTATCAGCAGCTCATTTTCCTCTGCTGTATGACGCCAGAGTCTTTGAACCATAAATTAGGAGCTTGCTTCAGACACAACAGCTGTTGAGCTGCCGCAGAAGCAAGCTCGTCTTCCCTCGCTGGTCTTTATCTCCTCCTTGTATCTCTCGCTCTGTCTGCTCTTCACGAGAAAAAGATTCCTTGAAATGAACGCGTCTTTCTTTTGTTTCAAAGGGCGAAGACAACCTTTGTTTTTTTTTTTGTTTTTTTTCACAGTTTAAGAAGAAGCAATGTCACCTGAACACTTGATAATCACTTGATTAAGACGCCTATGGTGAGACACCAACCTCCCCTGCACACAGAGAGTTGAGAAGGAGGCAGTCCTTCAAAGCGGTGTGAATCAAGACCGGATGTGTTACATTTAGTGCTTGTTGGAGATGCACTGATTAATAGAATCAGCTACTACAGGAGGATGGCTTTTTGAATCAGAGATGTGTTTGAAGTTTGCTGCAGTCTCATGTAGTTGTTAGGTCTTTACCTGATGGCAGTGATCACACACAGGTCAAGTGCAAAAGCATGATGATGAGTTTTATTGTTCGTTTAGTTTTACACTTTGATTTAGACATTTGCACCTGCTGAAAGCATGTTTTTTTTAAGTCTCAAAGTTAGCACATGTTGACTCTAATAAACAAAGTGAAAGCCTTGTTCATGTGGTGTGGGATAAAAGGTAGAGATAGAAAAAAAATTCCAATGTTTATGATTTGTGAGAACTGACAGCAGAGAACTTACTGTAAAACTGCCGTGTATGGTCAGTGGAGCACATTTCCATCCATTAAATTTAATTACCATCAGTAATGGACTTTGGCTGATGTGTCGAATCCATGTTTGTTTTTTTTAGGCACCTGGGTGTTATTTAAAAAAAATTAAAGTTCTATGCATTGGAAAATTCAGAAAAGACTTGGATATTGAAGAGACTGATTTAAAAAAAATATTTAAAAGATGTGACAGTGTGTGTGTGTTATCAATCTGCTCATCTTCCCTTTTAAGACATCAGTTGGAGTGGAATATTGAAAACTGTTCTGCCTCTGCAGTTTCTTGACTATAGAGTTTTATGTCTTTTAGCTTGTGTATCATAAAGAACAAAATGATTAATTATTACTGAATGTTGTCTTGCTGGGGTTTGTTCTGTGTGTGCGCAGAGCTGGAGGTAGCGAGGATGAGCACAGATGGGAATTTGCCAGATCTGAAGTTCCCACAAACTGGAGGACAAGGCAACTCGATCCACCTCTCTGCTAACACGCTAAAGCAGCACGGACGCAATGGTGAGTAGTCAAACCTTTGAATCTGCTTTTATTGGTCACCCATTGGAGTGTAATCATGCCTTTTGCACAGCTTCACTAGGTGTATTATTCAGGTTGGTGATATAACAGAAATTTTACAGACAAACTGTGACTTGACTATAATAGAAATCCTGTTGTAATTACTTGAAAACTTTCTGGTTTATAAGAGCCTCTGTAATTTAATCAAAAATTCATTTTGTTATTTCTCCTTTTCCACTTCTGGATGGGACACTGAATGGGGATGCAGGGGTTTTGTAGGGATTTCATTGCACATGCTGGTGAATAACTTTCAAATTGCCTCCCAAATCCTTTGTTGGGCTGCATATAAAGCGCAGGGATCATGCTGCAGTCTTCAAATAGGGCCCTGGCTGTAGAATTAGTTACGTTCAAGTGCTGCCTCTAAACTGTAAATGAGGCAGTTAGACACAATACATAGCTATCTTCAGGAGCAATGCAACCCCATTTTTAGACTTTATTATCAGCTCATGCAAATCAGAATCGACTCAAGCTGCGCCCGCTGCCTCTCCGCTGGATGACTAAGTCCATGTCCAGCCGTGCCCAGGCGAGTCATTATAGCAGGGTGGCGGATATTTCTCCGTCATCCAGTGCTATAGCACCCAAATTGTTTTCTTTTCATCTGAGTGAGTGATCTCAGTAACGGCAGGAGGAAACTTTCTTTCGTATCAGTGCTCGAAAGTGAGACGGCAGGAGGGGAAAGAGATGTATAGGAGAGAGAAAAAGAGGAGGAAATTATTAACGAGAAATGCTCGCCTTTGACAGTGCCAATAGAACAGTGGTAACCCCATTTTTTGAATAGACTAATAAATTACAAAAAACTGTTGATGGAGCAAAGATTCCTCCTTTTGTTAACCTCCTGTTAACAAGGCTTCAACTGAGGGATTGTTTCCACTATTCTTTCTGTTATTATTTCCAGTATTTCTCCAGTGTTGCTGAAGTTCAGCCGTCCAATTTATGAGCCACATAAATAGCATAAAGCTGGACTTCCTTCTTGATGGACTACAGATGGAAGGAAATGAACAGACCCAAATGGACCATCATGGGCATTCCTGTCCGATTATATTTGTATTAGACTGCATGGCCAAAATTATGTGGACTCTGCACTTGCTTTTGTGTACTTTTAGTCTGGGGCTGTTTTTCCAGGTTTAGGTTAGATTCCCAGTTGCAACTGAACAAAATCATAATCCTACAACATACAATTATATCCTAGGCATCCAGCTTTTTGGCAACAGCTAGGGGACGACCCTCTCCTGTGTCAACGTGACCGTGCCAGTGTCATTAAGCAAGAAATTATAGATTGAAATAGGTTAGAGGAAATGTTTAGGTACAAGAAACAGTTAAGTTTTACTAACTAATGTGATAAGAATTGTTTATTGTCCCAAACTGAATAATGCACCATTTTCCTTCCTTGCTATGCTTTTTTCCATATTGTTTACTTTTTTTTTCAAGTTGTCACTTGTGAAAGACTGAATTCTTTACCCAATCACCCTCTTGCAGGTGAGATTCGGATAGCATTCGTCTTATACAAACACATCGGAGTCTACCTTTCAACGGAGAATGCCAGCATGAAGCTGGGCAGTGAAGCCATGGCTACCAATTACTCTGTCATTGTCAACTCACCGGTTATAACGGCTGCCATTAACAAGGACTCTAACAAAGTGTACCTCTCAGATCCAGTCATTTTTACCATCAGGCATCTTCAGGTAATTTTCTGCATCTGTATGAGTGTGTATCTCTAGGTGGAAATGTGTTTTTATTTTCATGTTACTGCCTCTGCTTTTGATGTGCTTTTTTGTCCCTTTCTCTTTTACAAAAAAAAAAACACTTGCACATTCACTCTCTTGACAGAACTCTTCCATCACAATTTTCTTTATCCCTGGGGCGCAGCAAACATGGAAAAATCCCATCTCGAGCCAAGAAAATGAAGTTATAATAAGGAAATTGTATTCAAACATAGGTGTAAAAAATTGAATTGTGGCAAACAAAATTGCTCACAAGGTGGTGCCGGGGATGCATGTTGTCGTTTATTAGTTTGAACAAATACCAGCCTGATCTCCTGAACAAATATCAGTCTTATTGAGCCTCACTGGAGGCTGCTTAGTCATTGTGGGAGTCGCGACTTCTCCCTCTTGACTCCATTATCTTCTCCACACTCTGCTACCCTCGAAATATCCCTGTTTTGTCTACAAACAGCGCCTTCAGCGATTATCAGGGATGTTGAACAACCATAAGAGAATTGCAGCGGGTCTCATGTGTAGGAGGGACCTGGAAGAAAGCAACAACGGCAGAAAAACACAGAGCACAGAGGGATGGAGAGAGTAAAAGGACGATAGCTTATGGATGTCAAAATTAAATGGCTGGAAAATGTCAGGGGCCGATGTCAGCGTAGTTATTGCTGTGACTCACCTGCCTTAAGTGTAATTTGTAATTTGGACTGTAGATTCAGTAATTTTAATGTTGGTCAAATGTTGGGGCACTAGCGCTTTTATACCCTTTTTCTTACTCAGCTCAAGTAATTTCAATAAAACAGTGCCCTTTTGGAAAAGCTTCTTCCACTTCAACAGTAGAGAGCACCAGAAGAGCTGCTGCTGCAGTTGTCATTTCATCACTTTAAACATACAGGCATTTACATATAGAATACATTTTGTGTACACTGAGGGCTGTATAATTAATCAGAAAATAATCATGATTACCGTTTTGGCTTCTGCAATTAATTAAACTTGATTGGATGCAATATTGACGTTTTGCGCATAGAGTGGTTGCTCTGGTGCATCAAATCAAGAGCTCCCTATTCTGTGGTAAACTGGTAAACCAATCAGTTTAAGTTGTTGTCCTCTGATTAACTGGTCTCTGCTTCCCATGCTTGGTTATGACTGCAGGCAAGAACATTTTCTTATTCTTCTCTGTGGGGATAAATCCTTTTTTACTACAGTTGTATTATCTTTTTTTTTATTTATTTATTTATATTTGGCTCCAAGAATCAAAGACTGATAAATAATAGTCATTATCATAACTGCCTAATAGCTACAAATGAAAGAAAAACAGTCCTATGACTTTAGCCATAATAATGCAGCCCTAAGTTGGCTGAATGTGATCCCCATGCAGCCGACCCTGGAGCAAATAGTACTGTCTGACATGTTGAGTCAACTTGAACTTGCCCTTGAAAATGAACCTCAGTTATATGGACTCTGTTATTAAGCAGGGGGTTCCTATTTTTCAGGCTCCCCACAGTTAAGTCTCCCTCTCAACCATGAGGTTTTGGATCACTGGTCTTGTGAGATGATGATGTGTCCTCTAGTTATTGTTTCGCTTCCTTGCCTCACCACTTAATGGGACCAATTAAAGTCATTAATGGGACAGAGGGTCATGCTATCTCCTTGCTGGGGAATATTTTACACAGGGTTTGGGTCTGTGAAGGGTAAACTCAATCAGTGGCAAATTTACATTCACAGAGGATAAACCTGATTAGACTAATTACCCTAGAGCAAGTGTGAAACTATGAAAAACTCCTGCTCCTCACAGTGTTTATAGTAAGAAAGAAGATACATTTAACCTTGGAAGCTGTGAGTCACTGAGGAAAGGGTAGTGAGTCACTTTTTCTTCTTTGTTTCTGAGGCTACTAAAGAAACTGGGCTCAAGAGGGAAAGGCTGTTGATGTATCTATTTATCAGCAGTTATGTTTTGCTGTGCTTGTGTGTTACCCAACCTCAGTGTTGCGGATGACTTTTATAAAATGGCAAGCGAGATAGCGGGGAGGCGTGCTTGTCGTTAGGGCCGTAGCCAGGCGCAGACAGTGGTGGTGCCCATTAAACAGTGGGGCAGTCCATTGTCACGCAGTGAAAGTTAAAGCGAAAGGTCAAAAAACACAATGAAAAACAGGCATGGGGCCCGCTTGATGCTGTATGACAGTAAAACCACCTGCTATTCACTTTAGAATAGATATGGATTGCAGGGGGAAAAAATGACCCCTGTTTAGAGGATGTTTATTCTGGAAACAAAGGAAAGTAGAAATGGACAGAGCTAATGTGTGATTAACTCCAGAGCCCTTTATTTCACCTAGCAGGAGACACCCTATGTTTTTCTCTTATTAATTCTACTCTTTGTCTGATTCTATTCACTTATGTATATTTTTGCACCCTAACAGCAATCTGAGGAGAACTTCAACCCCAACTGTTCATTCTGGAGTTACTCCAAGAGAACAATGACCGGTTACTGGTCGACACAGGACTGTCGTTTGCTAGGCACCAACAGGACACACACCACATGCTCCTGTACCCATCTAACCAATTTTGCTGTCCTCATGGCTCATGTGGATGTCAAGGTAGGCCAGCTCTTTTCCCTTTCTTGCTTCTCCATGGGCCCATTTATCCTCAAAAATGTGCAATTTACAAAATGCAGTTGAGAGAAATGAAAATGCATTCAGCCATCATGGTTTTCAGTCCATTCCAAGATGATTGGTTGACAAGAAAAGTAAGGTCCAGTGTAAAGTATTGTGAATCAGAATGCATCCCATTCTGTTTGCCAATATGTTTTATAGTTCCCTTGCTTTTTAGTTCACAGGGTAAAATAGACTGATAACTGTTTTCTGACCTTCACAGCTCTGACCTAGACTAACAATGAAAAGGACAATACACACTCTGTTCAT
Organism: Toxotes lorentzi; assembly: GCA_037833715.1. Lineage (NCBI taxonomy): Eukaryota > Metazoa > Chordata > Actinopteri > Toxotidae > Toxotes > Toxotes lorentzi. The sequence continues at coordinate 6,662,833 of JBBMJY010000016.1, read as the reverse complement.
ATGGTTTTAAACAATGACCCTGTGGGTGTATTGACTACAGCCATCTCAAACCTCCTCATGTGTGAATTAGCTTAAATATGTTTGTGTTTTGTGTACTAATATCTCACAGCAGCAGCATACAATATGTGTTTAAAACACAGATTGTGTCTTGGTTATATAAATACATATTTGCTGTAGCATCTTTTAAGATCCATATATGACCTGACAGTTACTAAAGAACTATGCCTTTACCTCTCTGTTTACTGCCTTTCTTTGTCTGGCCATGTTTGGAAGTTATTCGTTGTTTTATAATAGCAGTGTAAAGGATTGTATTGTTCCCCTTTGGAATTGATCTCAAGTTGGAAAAATAACTACATTTGTGCACTTCTAACACATCTCAGCAATCTTATCTTGTCTCTAGGTAGTAATTTAGCCTTGTAGCAAATATCTAATTTCCACAACAATACATGATGCAGCTCTGTGAATGTCAGTATTAGATATAGTTTGATGCTTTGGGAAATTGTTCGAAAATATTTGCTGGCTCAGGATTCGATAACTATTAATCTTGAGCCGGGAGGCGATTAGCTTAGCATAAAGACTGAAAGCAGAGGGAAACAGCTAGCCTACCTCTCTCTGAAGTAATTTCACACTTTATCTCTCTTGTTTTATCTGTGAACAAACCTAAATGTAACAACAAGAAATTAGCCTTAAAACCTCCAAAGTTCAAGTACACTGACCAGCACCTCTTAAACTCAGTAATTAACATGCTGTATCGCAAGACTAAATGTTAAGAACAGTGTTGTTTTGAGCTATTGAGGTTCTGGTTGGAATTATTTATATATCTATATCTATATATCTATATATCTATATATCTCTATCTCTATCTCTATATATC